>CAUYLG010052798.1:0-17983 GCA_963573385.1 Cacajao melanocephalus | reverse complement strand
TTTAATATTGAAGGCTTTGTGTCCATAGACACACAGCTACAACTCACCAGATGGTGATTCTTTATAACTATTTTGATACAGCTTTCATTAAAGCAGGTCAAAGTAAAAATTAAAAGATAGTATTCTTATATGGGTCAGATTATGAGGAGTAAATGCAAAATCAGTGTATTACACAAAGAATATAGTTTAAAAAGTGGTTATTCTTTCTTTTTTTTTTTTTTTTTTTTTTTTTTGTTTAAGCTTTTTATTTCAGGGAGATGGCCGGGGCGGGGCTCATTCTTTATTGGCAGCGGCTTTCCTCATGGCGGCCAGGACATTGCTCAGCTCCTCCCTCTTCCTCTTGGCACGGATGTGTGTCCCCACCCTTTTCTTGATGAACTTGAGGGCCCGTTTGTGCTAGGAAACCTTCAGTAACTCCATGGCGCGCTGCTCGTACGGGGCAAAGCCACACACCTCCCGGATCATGTCCCGCACGAACTTGGTGTGTTTGGTCAGACGCCCGCGGCGGCGGCTGTGCCTGGGCTTGCTCACGTTCTTGGTTACCTTGTGGCCCTTGTTGAGGCCCACGGCCATAGGATAGCGAAGAGCCATGGCTACTACTCTCCAATGGCGACCGTGGCGGAAGCTGGTTATTCTTTCTTATGTTCACATCAATATTTATTTTAATCTAAAAGTTAAAAAAGGATACTTTTTTTCATTTTCTCTAAATTATAATCTCTTTATTTGTTTTCTTCTTGACTATCTAAACTTCTCTTAGAAGTATATTGCATCATGGGTCATGGAAGGTTACATGTCATTTTTTTTTGAGACACGATCTCCCTCTGTCGCCTAGGCTGGAGTGCAATGGCGCGATCTCAGCTCACTGCAACCTCCGCCACCCGGGTTCAAGCCATTCTCCTGCCTCAGCCTCCCAAGTCCCTGGGACTACAGGCATGCGCCACGACACCCGGCCAATTTTTGTATTTTTAGTAGAGAAGGGGTTCTTGGCCAGGCTGGTCTTGAACTCCTGACCTCAAATGATCTGCCTGCCTCAGCCTCCCAAAGTGCTGGGTTTACAGGTGCAAGCCACCGCTCCCAGCCCTTACATGTCATCTTAGTATCAGCACAGATGATTTGCTGACTTCTAAAACAAACAAACAAAAACTTTTTCACAGTCATGTTAATTATGAATAATTACTGTTTACATAAGAAAAAAATGTTAAGTGTTTGAAAAATAAATTGAATATATTCTAGTGGTTGATTTTATAGGATAAATTAATCTCTTCCTAAAAATTTGGTCTTGGCTTAAATTATATTTCAACAATATTGTCTCTATTACATTGCAGAACTGTTGTAATTGGGTCTCTAGCTCAGAACCATTAGACACATCAGTGGAGTCCATGCTACCTGATTGCCCTCGGGTCTCAGCAGGTATGTGTTTGATGACAGATATATGATTGTTGTTGTTTTTCAAGGTGAAAAATATGCTAATGAAATGTAGAATTCTATTTTGTGAATTAGTTTGTTTTTATCCTTGAGTTGTTGGATGAATTACTGGTACTGTTATGCATGGGTCTAATCCACCACCACAAATTTGTTAAGTAGCCTAAAATGCTTACCAACAAACTCAGTAAGATGAATAGGTGAAATAATTCAAGAGCAGTATAGACAACTGCTGTTGAAGCTTAGGGAGATAAGGCATATATACGTGAATACCTAAACAACAAGGATTGGGCAGACATACAGGATTTTCATAGGATATGTGTCTCTGATTGAGTTCTAACTCAGTGATGTGACAAGCAGTCAAGGATGTTGTGTGTCCTAGAGACTTTAGAAAAAAAAAATTTCATGCAAAGATTTTAGTTGGTTCTTGTGTTAAACTCTGGACTATGCAAAAACATACAAGATGGCATCCTATGCAAAGGAGACAGAAATTAAAGGAGCAACAGCAGGAATGGATCTAAAGATGTCCACAGGGAACAAAGGCAAGACTGCCTTGCCTATTGAAAGGGAGGAGGTGAAGAGGTGAGCACCTCAGGAGCATATGGGCTCTAGGAAGTTTAAGGATAGCACTGACGTCCAGCCTAAAGACTTTATATTTGAGCACTAGGTAAGATGAGAGAGTGACATTTGTAAGCTTTCTGGTTTTGACTTTCACGGTTCTCAATAAAGTGAGCAGTGGCATCTCGTTATAACTGTTAGCAGAAATGAGCTTACTTTGGCCATGAGTACTGGAGAATGGGTAAAAGTTTGGAACACAAACTACTTTATGTTAACAATTGTAAGTGATAGCTAATCACAAAGTACTTAAAGTCGAAAATATGTTTACATATTTGAAGGAAATAATTTGGAGAATAGTTCAGATTCTAGGTACAGAACTATTGTTATAACTAAACATCACTATCATTAATACCTAAACTTCAACTGAGCTTCACTATCATTTTAGCTGAATTTTATAAGTCTGTAAGCCAGGGTTCAACCACAGAGACAGAACCACTAGGCTATGTATATGCTGCTATACACACACAGACAGACAGACATGTGTACACACATATACTCAGACACATGTGTATATATATATGTGTGTTCTTATATATTATACAATCGCTTTTCATTATTTATACTAGTTATATTCTGTGACATCACTAAAAGCACTGAATTAGCAAATAATCATTGCTCTTAGATGAAATACAAGGCCAGGTTCCTGTGAGCTTCTGGTCACATTTTTGTCAACCAATCAATATGTAAACTTGGTTTATGTGTGTTTCTGTTTAATGACACCTTATTTAATATATATTGTTGATTCATTAACATTGAGCTCATGGACAGCAGCACTGTAAGTCATGCCTGAATGAAGCTTATCTAACACATATTTTCTCCATAAGCATATCACAGCCTTCTTGTGCCTAGCAACACTACACAGCACTTCAGCACTACATGTGGGGGCTATTGTAAATAGTGAAACCAAAAAAAGGCACAAAGGTAGAAAAATGTGGCACTAAATAGTCTATTAAAAGGACACTTGTTTATAATGTAAGATCTGAAACAAGAAGGCAGAGCATGACCTTGTTCAACCTTAATTAAGAATGGATGACTCAAATTTTTCTCCACATGTGCATTTTACAAATAACTGAAAAGGGCGCTTAAGTATGGATTTTGGGGTTACAAATAAATTTTAGTGAGTAGGTGAATTTGCAAATCTAGAATCCACAAATAATGAAGACAAACTGCATATAGGAAAGGATTTGTCACTGAGATTTTACCTGAGGCTGGTTAAATAATCTCTGTAAGGATGTTGACCTTATATCTGATGGAGGAGCTTGAATTCAGAGCGGGGAGTTGGTAAGGGAAGATGAATGTAAAGTGGCAGAGAGCAACAATGAGCTAGAACCCATAAGCAAGAGCCAGAGTCCAGGAAGATAAGCTTAAACCCACATCAGTTGTTTTTTTTTTTTTTTTTTTTTTCCAGAGTCTCGCTTTATTGCCCAGTCTAGAGTGCAGTGGTGCAATCTTAGCTCACTGCAGCCTTTATCTCCAAGGCTCAAACGATCCTCCCACCTCAGCCTCCCAAGTAGGTAGGACTACAGGCACACACCACCATGCTCAGCTAATTTTTTTATTTTTAGTACAGATGAGGTCTCCCTATGTTGCCCAGGCTGGTCTTGAACTCCTGAGCTCAAGCAGTCCTCCCACCTTGGCCTCTCAAAGTGCTGAGATTACAGGCATGAGCCACCACACCCAGCCCATATCAGTTCTTGTTGCTTTTGTCTTTGGTGGTGCAGATGTTCTGTAGAAGCCCTCTGCCCTTTCTCATGGAGCTAAACACATGCACCAGCTCCAGGAGTCAGAGATGCTGAAGGAGAATTCACGGGAAGGTGGAGCAGATGCGGTCCTAGCTATTGCCTCACAATACAAGGCAAGCCAGCAGATAAGTGACAACATGTGTGAACTAGAAATAGCTGCTGCTTCACTTTACTCCTCCAAATTTTCCACAAAAAAATCTCCTTTGTATGCCATCCTAACCAGAAACAGACAGGAAAGGAATTCTGGGAAATGTAGTTCAACCTAACCAAATTGACACATTCAAAAGCCACCACATTCTACCTTTTGACAAGTTGACACTCATGTACATCTCCTCAAAATAGACTTATTCTCTAAATAAAGGCATTAATATTAAGAAAATAATGCTTCCACTAAATATGATACGGCCATTGAAATGTACAATAGAAAACACACTGCAATCGAAAACATACCAACTCCTTCCCTGGAAGAGGGAACAAAATCCCTTTATTGTCCTTTGCTGATATTCGTTCTTCTCGCCCTTGGTACCCTGTAATTTAAATATCAAGAAATAAAAGTTAATTACTTTTGACAGTGCATTATATTAGATGGTAAGGGAATAAGAGAACATGAAAACAAAAATACAAAAATACTTTGCTTCTATGTATATACAAAAATATTCATATCAAAATAAATACTACTACATGCTTTATTTTTACAACCAATTATATACTTATAGCTGGTATTTATAACTACCTTTTTCTGCTACCCATTTAGTACAGATATACCTCAAATATATTGGGAGATCCATTCTATACAACTGCAATAAAGCAAATATTTAGTGGCATCTAAAATGGTGAATCCTTCCCAGAAGGATTTCAAGTAACTTTGCCCCAGATTCATCAGAGGAATCACTGTCTCTAGCATCTGTAGCCTTACAAAATGTATTTCTTAAAATGAGACTTAAAAGTTGAAATTACTCTTTGTTCTATGACTTACAGGATGGATGTTGTGTTAGCAGTCATGAAAACAACGTGAATCTCCTTGTGTATCATCAGAGCTCTTGGAAGACCAGCTCTGTTGTCAAGGAGCAGTAATCGAAAGGAATCTTTTCTGAGCAGTAGGTCTTAATGTCAGGCGTAAAATCTTCAGTGAACCATGCTATAAACAGATGTGCTGTCATCCAGGCTTTGTTGTGCCACTTATAGAGAGCATAGGTACAGGAGATTTAACATAATTCTTAAGGGCCCTAGGGTTTTGGAAATGGTAAATCAGCATTGGCTTCAACTTAAATCATCAGTTTCATTATGCCCTAACAACAGAATCAGCCTGTCCCTTGAAGCTTTGAAGCCAAACATTGACTTCTCCTCTCTAGCTATGAAAGTCCTAGACGGCCATCATCTTCTTCCAGTAGAAAGCTGTTTTGTCTACATTGAAAATTGTTCTGTGTAACTGCATTCATCAATGGTCTCAGCTAGATCTTCTGGATAACTTGCTGCAGTTTCTACATCAGCACTTGTTGCATCACCTTGCACTTCTATGTTACAGAAATGGCTTCCTTCCTTCCTTAAATCTCATGAACCAACCTCTCCTAGCTTCCAACTTTTCTTCTGCATCTTCCTCACCTCTCAGCCTTCATAGAATTGAAGAGAATTAGGACCTTGCTCTGGATTAGGATTTGGTTTAAGGGAATGTTGTGGCTGGTTTGATAGTCTAACCAGACCACTCAAACTTTCTCCAGATCAACAATAAAGCTGTTTAGCTTTCTTATCATTCATATGTTCACTAGAGTAGCACTTTTAATTTCCTCAAGAACTTTCTCTTTCCATTCACTACTTGGCTAACTGTTTAGGGCCTAAATTTCAGCCCATCTTGGCTTTTGACATGCATGCGATCCTAAGCTGAATCATTTTTAGCTTTTGATTTAAAGTGAGAGATAGGCAACTCTTCCTTTCACCTGAATTCTTGAGGCCATTCCTTGGCCTCATTTCAATATCGTTGTGTTTCAAGGAACAGGGAGGCCCCAGGAGAGGGATAGGGACAGGAAAACTGCTCAGTTGGTGGAGCAGTCAGAACATCTTTGTCAATTAAGTTCATTGTCTTCTATGGGTGCAATTTGTGGCACCTCAAAACAATTACAATAGTAACATCAAAGATGTCTGATCAAGGCTGGGTGTGGTGGTTCATCCCTGTAATCCCAGTACTTTGGGAGGCTAAGGTGAGAGGATCGCTCAGAGCCAGGAGTTTGATACAAGCCCAGCCACAAAGCAAGACCCTGTCTCTACAAAAAAAAAAAAAAAAAAAAAACTTAGCCAAGCATGGTGTTGCAAACCTACAGTCCTGGCTACTCAGAAGGCTGAGCAAGAGGATCACTTGAGCCTAAGAGTTCAAAGCTACGGTGAGCCAATGAGCTATGATTGTACTACTACACTCCAACCTGGAAGACAGAACAAGACCCTGTCTCTTAAAAAAAAGAAAGAAAGAAATCACTAATCACAGATCACCATAACATATGATAATAATGGAAAAGTTTATTGGCACAGAGAGGCACCAAGTGAGCACATGCTGTTGGAAAAATGGTGCCGACAGACTTGCTTGATAGCAGTGTTGCCAGAAAACTTGAATTGGTTAAAAAAAAAGCAGTCTGTGAAGTGCAATAAACTGAAACACAATGAAATGAGGTGTGCCTGTATTCCCTTTGCTCTCAGCAAGCACTTTAGTTGGTCAAGATTCTTTGCCTGGTGAAATGACCCACACCTTCATTCTCAAAGAGTCTGGGCCATTAGCAGTCCTGCCTGAATTAGGTAATCATAGTATGCTATTGACTGTAGTTACAGAAAGTACTTACAGGTACTCTAGAGCATTTCCTGCGTTGCAGAGATATTACTTATTACCCATTGTGTAGTAGCAACTCAGTTTTCCCTTGGAAATCAGGATTTATCACCCATCCAGTATTGTGCTCCCATCCAGTACATCCATGTCCTGTTGATTCAGTGGCATAAGAAGACCAAAGTGGCAAAATTGCAGTCTCAACTTCCAATTAAAAGGAATTATTGTTAGGTCACCAAATGGAAACATTTCTCCTTTTTGGAAATAAGACTTTTAGACTAGTGGAGTCTAAAGTCATGAGCATGGGAAATAAGAGCTCCACTAGTAGATCACTAAGAGTAATGGGAAAAGAAGGCAGTCCCATATCTGTGCCTTTGTTCCCAGATTTGGGGCAAAGAGCAACATATATTAAATGCTGACTTAGAGAAAAGTTCATATTTGGAGGATATTGTCCAGCCACACGAGGTTTTGTCACCTAACAGGCACAGCTGAGTCTTCAAAAGGTCATTTCAGCATTCTGTCAAGCCTGCTACTTAAGGATAATGGGGACCATGGTAAGAGCAGCGAATGATGGCAGACCTCAAGCTCTCTCTTATCCTCTAGCTTGCTCACTGTGATGGAAGCCTGCTGCCAGGTTGTAAGCTGCCCTGTGGAGAGGGCCACATGGCAAGGAACTGGTATCTCGGGCCAAAAGCCAGGGAGGAATCTGAGGTCCACCAACAGCCATGTGAGTGACCTTGAGAAGATTCTCCCCCAGTTGAGCTTTGAAATGACTACAACCCCAGCCGACACCTTGATTGTAGTCTTGTAAGAGACCCTGAGCTAGCATCACTCAGCTGTGTTCAGATTTATGACCCACAAAAACTGTAACATGATAAATGTACATTGTTTTAAGCTGCCAAGCTTTGGGGTTATTTGTTCCACAGCAGTAGATAATTAATGCAACAGGCTTAAACTTCAACTCAGGTGGTTGCACAAGCCTACGTAGAAACAACCTTAAAACTTTTTTGAGACTAAAGCCTTGTAAGGCTCCTCTTATCCCTGATACCTTAGGGTTTAAAAGCACCTGTTTCTAAAGATGCATTAAATTGCTCATTGAAGACAATTTGTTCCTACCCTTGCTCCCCCACTGATTAAACTTTGCTGTACAATTTATCAGAAGAAAGATTAAATGTCTTCTTTGTCATACTTGATCTTATACTAAGTCACCTTTATTATTCAGTTCTTCTCTATTTTTTTTCCTTAGGACAGAAGTCAATATTATGTGTAACTTTTCATTCCCTGTGGGGTTTTTGTCCTAACAGATTTGGCCTAAATCAGAAGGAAATTTTATATACATTCCCCAGCACATATCCATTTATTGCTAAAGTATTTATTGACACTTACTGTGTTCCAGGCTTTATTCTGGAAGCTGGTGACATAACAGTGAACAAGAGCTCATCACAACCATCTTGTTCTCCATAATTATAAGAAAGAATGAATTGCTTTCTGGGCCTGTGCTAGTGAAAAGGTTCTTCCTTTAGAAGCTGGCATCAACATTAGGTTGCATCAAACAAGAAGTGAGTTAGGGCCAGCACCCCCAGCATTTCCCACACCTATTTATAAAAACTTACCACTTCTTCAGCCCAACCTAGTGATTTCCTTCAGAGTCCATAAAAATATGTTGAACAAGATTAATTGTTTAACATTAATTGATTCAGGTGATGGCAGGAAATTCAAGAAGCAACCAAAGGTTGTTAAAGTACCTTAGAAATGCCTGAATTTCTCTGATCAATAATTTCTGTTATGTGTAATTTAAAATGTTAATATTATTTGAAGGTTTCAACATGTGTACTGGCCACAAATTAGTACTGGATATTCAGGCTGTATATTCAATTTAATGAAGATTTTTTTTCCCAGCTTTCTAAATTGTAAGGTTTTTTTCTTATTATGATACACTTTGATCTTTTGACTGAAAGTTTCACAGTGATAGCAGTAAAATTACCTATAAACATACAAACTCATTTAATACTCTATTTTTTCCTTTATAACTAGATTTGCTTTCTTTTACAAAAAAAAAGTATGTATTACTCATAATAACTTCATTTCATGAATGTTACTTACCTGTATATATATAATTTAAAAGCAGATATAAAATTTTAAATTTTTACTTAAAATATCACTGATATGTTCAGCATAGTTACATTGTTTTTATTTTTCTTTTTTAAAATTTTATTTAAGTAGAGGCATGGTCTCACAATGGTGCCCAAGTTGGCCTTGTTGTTCACTATTAATATGTAGGGATGGCCAGGCACAGTGGCTCATGCCTATACTCCCAGCACTTTGGGAGGCCAAAGCTCGAGGATTACTTGAGGCCAGAAGTTTGAGACCAGCCTGGGTAACATAGCAAGATCTCATCTCCACTAAAATAATTTTTTTAAATTAGCTAGGCATGGTGGCATGAGCCTGTAGTCCTAGCTACCTGGGAGGGTGATGTGGGAGGATTGCCTAAACCTAGGAGCTCAAGGCTGCAGTGAGCTGTGATCATACCACTGTATTCCAGGTATATCTCCACCATCCACCATGTACTTAGATATATTTATATGTAGTGGATATTTGAGGAGTCCTGAATCTATGTCAGGTGACTGGATTCCCACTTCTTTTTACTTACAGTGTTTTCTTTTTGTTGTTGTTGGCTTCTAAAGACCAATTCTCTTTTTTTTCCATAAGTTATTGGGGTACAGATAGTATTTTGTTACATAAGTAAGTTCATTATTGGTGATTTGTGAGATTTTGGTGCACCCATCACCTGAGCAGTATTCGTAGTCTTTTATTTCTATGTACATTGCACCATATTTGTAGTCTTTTATTTCTTGCCCCACTCCCACTCTTCCCCTCATGTCCCTAAAGTCCATTGTATCATTCTTATGCCTTTGTGTCCTCATAGCTTAGCTCTCACATATCAGTGAGAATATTCTATATTTGGTTTTCCATTTCTGAGTTACTTCACTTAGAATAATAGTCTCCAATCTCATCCAGGTCTCTGCAAGTGCTGTTAATTCATTCCTTTTTATGGCTGAGTAGTATTCCATCATATATATATATATACACACACACACACCCACAGTTTTTTATCCACTTGTTGATTGATGGACATTTGAGTTGGTTCCACAATTTTGCAGTTGTGAATTGCGCTACTATAAACGTGTGTGCAGGTATCTTTTTCATATAATGATTTATTTTCCTCTGGGTAGATACCCAGGAGTGGGATTGCTGAATCAAATGGTAGTTCTACTTTTAGTTATTTAAGGAATCTCCACACTGTTTTCCATAGTGGTTGTACTAGTTTACATTCCCACTAGCAGTGTAGAAGTGTTCCCTGATCACTGCATCCACACCAGCATCTACTTTTTAAAAATTTTTTATTATGGCTGTTCTTGCAGGAGTAAGGTGGTACCACTTTGGGTTTTGATTTGCCTTTCCCTGATCATTAGTGATGTTGAGCATTTTTTCATGTTTGTTGGCCATTGTATATCTTCTTTTGAGAGTTATCTATTCATGTCCTTAGCGCACTTGTTGATGGGATTGTTTGTTTCTTTCTTACTGATTTGTTTGTATTTATTGTAGATTCTAGATATTAGTCCTCTGTCAGATGTGTAGATTGTGAAGATTTTCTCCTGCTCTGTGGGTTGTCTGTTTACTCTGCTGACTGTTTCTTTTGCCGTATAAAAGCTCTTTAGTTTAATTAAGTAATGATTATTTGTCTTTGTTTTTATTGCATTTGCTTTTGGGTTCTTGGTCGTGAAAGCCTTGCCTAAGCCAATGTCTAGAAGGGTTTTTCCAGTGTTATCTTCTAGAATTTTTGTAGTTTTCAGTCTTAAGTTTAAGTCCTTAATCCAACTTAAGTTGATTTTTTATAAGGTGAGAGATGAAGATCCAGATTCATTCTCCTACATGTGACTAGCCAATTATTCCAGTATAATTTGTTGAAAAGGATGTCCTTTCCCCACTTTATGTTTTTGTTTGCTTTGTCGAAGATCAGTTGACTGTAAGTATTTGAGTTTATTTCTGGGTTCTCTATTTTATTCCATTGGTCTATGTGCCTATTTTTATACCAGTACCACACTGTTTTGGTGACCTTATTGTATAGTTTGAAATCAGGTAGTATGATGCCTCCAGATTTGTTCTTTTTGCTTAGTCTTGTTTTGGCTATGCAGGCTCTTTTTGGTTTCATGTGAATTTTAGAATTGTTTTTTACAATTTTATGAAGAATGGTGGTGGTATTTTGATGGATAGTGCGTTGAATTTATAGATTGCTTTTGGCAGTATGGTCAATTTTCACAATATTGATTCTGCCCATCCATGAGCATGGGATGGGTTTCCATTTGTTTGTGTTGTCTTATGATTTCTTTCAGCAGTGTTTTGAAGTTCTTGTAGAGGTCTTCTGACTTCTTGATTGGGTATATTTATAAGTTTTTTTTTTTAATTTTTTTGCAGCTATTGTCAAAGGGGTTAAGTTCTTGATTGATTCTCCGCTTGGTTGCTGTTGATTTATAGAAGAGCTAATGATTTATGTACATTAATATTTTACCTGGAAAGTTTGCTGAATTCTTTCATCAGTTCTAGGAGCTATCTAGAGGAGACTTTAGGGTTTTCAAGGTAAACAATCATATTGTCAGTAGTGACAGTTTGACTTCCTCTTAACAGTTTGGACATCCTTTGTTTCTTTCTCTTTTCTGATTGCTCTGGATAGGATTTCCAGTACTATGTTTAAGAGGAGTGGTGAGAGTGGGCATCCTTGCTTTGTTCCAGGTCTCAGAGGAAATGCTTTCCACTTTTCCCCATTCAGTATTATGTTGGCTGTGGGTTTGTCATAGATGGCTTTTATTACATTAAGGTATGTTCCTTGTATGCCAATTTTGCTGAGAGTTTTAATTATAAAGCAGTGCTGGATTTTGTCAAATGCTGTTTCTGCATCTATTGAGATGATTATGTGATTTTTGTTTTTAATTCTGTTTATGTGGTGTATCACATTGATTGACTTGCGTACGTTAAACCATCCCTGCATCCCTGGCGTGAAACCCAGTTGATCATGGTGGATAATCTTTTGGTTATGTTGTTGGATTTGGTTAGCTAGTATTTTTGTTAAAGATTTTAGCATCTATGTTTACCAAGAGTATCAGTCTGTAGTTTTTGTTTTGGGTTATGTCTTTTCCTGGTTTTGGTATTGGAGTGATGCTGGCTTCATAGGATGAATTAGGCAGAGTTCCTTCTTTGTCAATCTTATGGAATAGTGTCAAAAGGATTGGTACAAATTCTCTTTGAATGTCTGTTAGAATTCTGCTGTGAATCTATCTGGTCCTGGACGTTTTTTGTTGGTAATTTTTCTATTACCATTTCAATCTCACTGCTTGTTATTGGTCTGTTCAGGGTATCTAATTTTCCTTATTTAAACTAAGAGGGTTGTATTTTTCCAGGAATTTATCTATCTCTTCTAGGTTTTCTAATTTATGTGCATAAAGATGTTCATAGTAGCCTTGAATGATCTTTTGTATTTCAGTGGTGTCAGTTATAACATCTCCTGGTTTGTTGCTTAGAGAGGTTATTTGGATTTTCTGTCTTTTCTTGGTTAATCTTGCCAATGGTCTGTCTATTTTATTTGTCTTTTCAAACAATCAGCTTTTAGTTTCATTTATCTTTGTATTGTTTTCTTTTGTTTCAATCTGATTTAGTTCTGCTCTGACCTTATTTCCTTTCTTCTGCTGGGTTTAGGTTTTATTTGATCTTATTTCTCTAGTTCCTTGAGGTGTGACCTTAGAATGTCAGTTTTTACTCTTTCAGTCTTTTTGATATAGGTGTTTAGGGCTATGGACTTTCCTCTTAGCACCACCTTTGCTATATCCCAGAGATTTTGGTAAGTTGTGTCATTACTGTTGTTCAGTTCAAAGAATTTTTTAATTTCCATTTTGATTTCATTTTTAACCCAGTGCTCCTTCAGGAATAGGTAATTTAATTTCCATATATTTGCATGGTTTTGAAAGTTCCTTTTGGAGTTGATTTTCAGTTTTATTCCACTGTGGTCTGATTGAATGCTTGATATAATTTCAATTTCCTTAAGTTTATTGAGGCTCCTTTTATGGCCTATCATATGGTCTAGCTTAGAGAAATATCCATCTGCTGTTGAATAGAACCTGTATTCTGTGATTGTTGGATGAAATATTCTGTATACATCTGATAAGGCCATTTATTCCAAGGTATAGTTTAAATCCATTGTTTCTTTGTTGACTTTCTGTCTTGATGACATGTCTACTGCTGTCAGTGGAGTATTGAAGTCCCCCACTATTTTTATATTGCTGTCTATCTCATTTTTTAGGTCTGTTAGTAATTGTTTTTTATAAATTTGGGAGCTCCAGTGTTAGATGCATATATATGTTTAGGACTTTTCTGTTCGACAAGGCCTTTTACCATTATATAATATCCCTCTTTGTCTCTTTTAACTGCTGTTGCTTTAAAGTTTGTTTTATCTGATACAAAAATAGCTACCCCTGCTCGCTTTTGGTGTCCATTTGCATGAAATGTCATTTTCTACCCATTTACTTTAAGTTTATGTGAGTCCTTATGTGCAGATAGTTGGTTGGGAGTTCTTATCCATTCTGAGGTTCTGTATCTTTTAAGTGAAATATTTAGGTCATTTCTTTCCATGTTAGTATTGAAATATAAACCATTGCATTCCTCCTGCTCTTTGTTCCCTGTGTACTTCTGTTTATCTGTTTTTTTTGTTTTTGCTTTTTAACTTGTATTTTTGTTTTGTAGATCCTGTGTGATTTAAGCTTTAAAGGGGTTCTGTTTTGATGTGTTTTCAGGATTTGTTTCAAGATTTAGAGCTCCTTTTAGCAGTTCTTGTAGTGGTGGCTTGGTAATGGTGAATCCTTTCAGCACTTCTCTGAAAAAGACTGTATCTTTTATATGTGATGCTTAGTTTCACTGGATACAGAATTATTGGCTGATAATTGTTTTGTTTGAAGAGGCTAAATAAAGATAGGGCTCCAATCACTTCTGTCTTGTAGGGTTTCTGCTGAGAAATCTGCTGTTAATCTGATAGGGTTTTCTTCTTCTTCTTTTTTTTTTTTTTTTTTTTTTTATACAAAGTCTTGCTCTGTGGCCAGGCTGGGGTATAGTGGCCGGATCTCGGCTCACTGTAACCTCTGCCTCCTGGGTTGAAGCAATTCTCCTGCCTCAGCTACCCGAGTAGCTGGGACTACAGACACATGTCACCATACCCAGCTAATTTTTTGTATTTTAGTAAAGACGGGGTTTCACCATTTTGGCCAGGAATATCTCGATCTCTTGACTTTGTGATCCATCTGCCTCAGCCTCCCAAAGTGCTGCGATTACAGGGATGAGCCACCATGCCCGGCCTCTGGTAGGTTTTTCTTTATGTTACCCGGTGCTTCTGTCTTATGGCCCTTAAGATTCTTTGCTTCATCTTAACTTTAGATAACCTGATGACAATGTGCCTAGGCAATGATCTTTTTGCAATGAATTTCCCGGGTGTTCTTTGTGCATCTTGTATTTGGATGTCTAGGTCTCTCACAAGGCCGGGGAAGTTTTCCTCAATTATTCCCCCAAACATGTTTTCCAAGATTTTAGAATTCTCTTCTTCCTCAGGAACACCAGTTATTCTTAGGTTTGGTCGTTTAACATAATCCCAGACTTCTTTAAGGCTTTGTTCATATTTTCTTATTCTTTTTTCTTTGTCTTTTTTGGATTGGGTTAATTTGAAGACGTTGTATTGGGTTAATTCAAAGACCCTGTCTTTGAGCTCTGAATTTCTTTCTTCTGGTTGTTCAGTTCTATTGCTGAGACTTTCCAGAGCATTTCGCATTTCTAAAAGTGTGTCCAAAGTTTCCTGAATTCTTGATTATTTTTTCTTTAAGCTATCTATTTCCTTGAACATTTCTCCCTTCATTTCTTGTACCGTTTTTTGAATTTCCTTTTATTGGGCTTCACTTTTCTCTGGTGCGTCCCTGATGAGCTTAATAACTGACCTCCTGAATTCTTTTTCAGGTAAATCAGGGCTTTCTTCTTGGTTTGGATCCATTGCTAGTGAACTAGTGTGATTTTTGGGATGTGTCGACAAGCCTTGTTTTGTCGTATTACCAGAGTTAGTCTTCTGGTTACTTCTCATTTTGGTAGGCTCTGTCCACGGGAAGGTCTAGGGCTAAAGGCTTTCATTTAGATTCTTTTGTCCCATGGGTGTTCCCTTGATATACTACTTTCTCCCTTTTCCTATGGATGTGGTTTCCTATGAGCTGAACTACAGTGATTATTGTCTGTCTTCTGGGTCTAGCCACCCAGCTAGTCCACCTGTGGGGGGCTGTCTGTATAGAGTCCTGTGATGTGAACTGTCTGTGGGATTCTCAGCCATGGATACCAGCATCTGTTCCAATGGAAGTGGTGGTGGTACGGGGTGTGCAATGAACTCTGTAAGTAAGGGTTCTTAGCTTTGGTGGTTTAATGCTTTATTTTTGTGCTTCTTGGCATCCTGCCAGGAGGTGGCGCTTTCCAGAGAACATCAGCTGTAGTAATATCCAGAGGGACCAGCAGTGAGCAGGGCCCTAGAACTTCCAAGATTATATGCCCTTTGCCTTCAGCTACCAAGGTGGGGAGAAAAGGACCATCATATGGGGCAGGGCTAGGCGTGTCTGAGCTCAAACTCTCCTTGGGTGGGTCTTGCTGTGGCTGCTATGGGGCCTGAGGGTGAGATTCTCAGGTCACTGGAGTTGTGTACCTAGAAGGATTATAGCTGCCTCTGCTGAGTCATGCAGTTGTCAGGGAAGTAGGGGAAAGCCGGCAGTCACACGCCTTACCCAGCTCCCACATAAATTGAAGGGCTGGTGTCACTCCCACCATGCCCCCGACAACAGCTCTGAGTCTGTGTGCAGGCTTGGAAAGTTGCCCCAGGTTACTTGCCTCCCAGCTGCAAAAGAAAAGGGCTTGGTTCTTCCCCCGCCTGTGGAGTCTACACATCGGATTTGCACCCTTCCCAGAGTTCTGGCTAGGAGGCTTCTCACCCTGTTGAAATTGTTACAAAGTTCAGCTAGAGATTTTCTTCTCTATGTGGAATTTTACCCCCTACTCCTCTGGCTGCCCGCCCGATGGATCTCTGTGGTGTCAGTCCGGTATGGCCTACTAGGGGGACCCAGTGATCTCCCAGGGCCTTTCTGCAGCTTCCTCTGCCCCTGTATTTTGCTCGGCTCTCTAAATTGACTTAACTCCAGGTAAGGTCAGAAACGTCTCCCACAAATCGACCTTCATTTTCCCCAGTGGGGGTGTGTGTTCAAGAGTGGAGGCTCTTCCTTTCCCACTTCTGCAATTGGGGCACTCACAGTATTTGGTGTATCTCCCAGGTCCTTAGTCCACTTCCTTCAGAGTGTCTGTGGGTCCTCTCAGGATTCAATCTGGAGCTGGAATTCACAACTCAAGCCTGCATGCTGCTCTGTCCAGAGCTGCAATCTAGTCCTGACTTCCATCAGCCATGATGATCTTACCTCCTCTAAAGACCAATTCTCACTCTATTTATAGTGTTTTCTACTCGTAAAATTGGCCAGTTAAGGATGCTGTTATTCAGAGAATGATGTATCAGTTAAGAGGATTTATATTTATTTTATAGTCCATATTTTAATTATTTATTATAAAGTGGCAACAGTAAATATCTGCTTCACTTATCTTGTATAAATATGAGGACAATTTGTATATTTTCAGAGGAACATTTTTAATTCATCAGAAGAAAGACACTGAAAAATTCCACAGGGTACTATATATTCCCATTAGGTATTTTAAACTTTAAGGCTATAATTTAAAACTATTATTGATTATTTTAATTCTATAGGACTGAAAAAGGCATTTGCAGAAATACTGTCTTTCATTTTCCTGTTTCTATTTCTATTTATAGAGAACAAATAACGTATTTATTTAGGCTTTCCTATGTTCTCTGGGACATTGATAAGGATCACAAAATATTATACAAAAATCAGAGCCACAGAAAGGTGATAGAAAATATAGTGAATAAATTAAAAGGAAAACTAATAGTCGAAAGAAAAATATTCATAGGACATAGAAATATGGAAGCAATAAAGCTGAAAAAGACATTGGGTAGCAGTTAGATAAAATTAGCAATGATGTTCTGCTCCCCCAAAATATTCCATTTAATTTTTGACTGTGTATGAGGAGGTATTCTGTCAGGGTGAGAGGAAGGGAAACTAAAATGTTTGAAAACAGGCAAGGTTATAGAGCATTGATAATCTTCTGACTTCTTACAAGTCGGCACAGCTTGCTTTGGCTGGCGCGTGAATGACAAGATACTCTTTGCTAGATTGGTTCTCCCTGGAGCTGTGTTTGGAGAAGTGCTGCTGCTAAGGCTTACGTACTTTCAGCCCCCTCCAGATGTGCTCCCTAAGTGCCACTGAGTGTACCCATTCAGTCTTCATTCAGTGAGTAGTTGTTGTGTACAAGACATTGCTCTGGGTACTAGGGATACAGCAGTGAATTACAGTAGATGAAGGTCCCACACAGAGCTTACCTTCCAGTAAGGGAGGCTAACAGTAATCAAGATAAGTAAGAAAAGTATATAGGATGTCAGAAGTTTATTGTCTGTCTCCTCTACTAGAATGTAAGCTCCATGTAGGAGAAAATGCAGGAAGGGAGGACCTGAAGAATGTGTTTCTGGAAGAGAGGGTAAGAATTTTGAGACCCGTTTACCAGTCCTTTTAAGATTTATGGTAACCATAAAGCAGAGTTACTGGCAAATTATTATTCCACTATTCCTGAAGTGGCTATAGGAAAGTGTAGCATCTGTGCAGCACTCTAGGCATCACAGACAAGATTACTTATATCCAGAGGTAGATGGACAGAGTCTTGCAACCTCATATCCCTCCTGCCTGACCTGAATGGTGAGGGGATCTCGACATGCCTTTGGCCACTTTGTACCAGGCACACAGGATGGAAAGCTCTACCTTACAGTGTCATTTTTTTGCATGGTATTGAGGAAAAACCTGAACCTAGATTCACTAAAACTATGTTGTCTAAAGGCCTGATGCCTGTCAGCGTATTTTCTCCCAGAACTTATAACCATCACGTTATTCCTTGCCCCTACTATAGCTTAAAGGAGCATTTCTCTATTATTTCAGCTTTCCTAGAACACTTGATATAAATCTAGGCACTTCAAAATTAGAAAGATAACAGAATAAAGTAAATGTATTAAAAAAAAAAAAAGAGCGATCCAAGATGGCCGATTAGGAACAGCTCAGGATTGCAGCTCCCAGTGAAAGCGCAGAGGGTGAGTGGACGCCGCATTTCCAGACGGATTTTTATTGCCCACAGACTAGGAGATTCCCAGGCGGAGGAGCCCTAAGGG
>CAUYLG010052796.1:0-79447 GCA_963573385.1 Cacajao melanocephalus | reverse complement strand
TTCCTGTCTCCATTGTTAAGCACAATTATTGGCATAAAAGAGGTTTTTAATACCCATTTTTAGACTGCATTCTAGCCTGGACAATAGAACAAGAATCCCGTTCTCTCTCCCTCTTTCTCTTCCTCTTTCTTTCTCTCTTACATGCTTTTTTTTCTTTCTTTCACTCTCACTTTCTTTCTTCTCTTTTTCTTTCTTTCAAAAAAAAAAAAAAAAGTTGGGCCATTCTGACTGTGCTTGTTGTGTTTCTATTTTTCCTTCTCAAAGTTCTATGCAATGAGAAACACAGTGCCGTTACAGTGCTCTGCCCTTAGATTACTTACCCCCATTGCTCTGACTTTAGCCCCTTAAGAGCTTTCAGAACTGCTATGGGGCTAGCATAAGAGTAAAAACGTCATTACTTAAGCGAACACCTTTGGAAAATAAACCTCTGTACACATTGTAAGCAAGGATTACTTTATTCTCTGAAGTTAAGTTGATATCTTTACTTGTAATTAAAATAATACTATTCGTAATTACATATTCAGAGATAGTTCTTTTTTCCTCTTTCTTCTTTTTCTGCTTTTCCTCACTTCACCCCTCTGGGGCCAAAATACTCTGCGAGATCCGCATGGATGAGGCTGTTTCTCGGCTGCCTTGCCAGTTGTGTTCTGGGGCATGAAGGCAGGCAGGGGATTTGGAGCTGACACCTTCTCGTTAAGATGCATCATTTCTGCTCCACATATGCCCTTGGGTTCACCTTTCCCTGAGCTGGCTGAGGATTGTGTGGGGAGCGGCTGGGAGCAGCAGGCAAGAGAAATGCCCTCTTTCCTCTCTCAGCTCAATGATTTCATCTCATTTTTCTCCTCTGTGATTCCCCTTGTTCCTCTCTAGGGATAATTTTCTGCTAACAATAACAGAAGCTGTCCCAGAGTTCTCGTCTATCGCCCTGATACTCAGAAGCTTCTCTTTATCCACTTCCAAATGATTAGTTAAGGCGACCAATGGGATAAGCCCCCCAGTAATAACACAAATGCAAATGTCCCATCACTGTGATCAATCATGCTTTCAACAAACACGTATTTGGGGTACAATGTCATTACAGTATTCCAAAATGTATTCTTGCATTAAGCTGGACCACCAAAAAACTATATATTTAGATTCTAATATGTTTGTCTCTCATAGAGTTGCTTTATTGTATGAATAGTTTATGAAAGGTGCTTTATTGTATGCAGTAGGCTGCCTTGAGCCCATAAAACTCACAGGAATATTATTGAGAACACCAGAGTCAACTATATTGATCTCTTTATGGGAAACCGTGGGAAGTGTTTGTGTCTTATTGTAGCATCCAGGGAATCTATTTCTCAAACAACTTTGAACAACTACTCTGCTGTCTTTCTGATGATACGGCTTTTGGCTATCATTACCCTTTTTTCTTTAGCTGCAAGGAAGCTCAGAGACACGGTTCACTTACATCAAGTGTTCAGGACTTCATAGAATTAACTTTCCAAACTTCATTATTTATTTTAACCCAAACTTTATTTTCTATTCTCCCTTTTATTTTTCTTATTTTATGTATATTTTAAAGCCTGTAAGATGTATACGTTTTTTAAAGTAACCTCCAGCTACATCTGAGATCAGATTCATGTAAACAAACAAGTCATGAAACATGCCCGTGAAGAGAAAAGAACCCTTCACTTATTCAGAGGTCATTAGGAGGGAGCTCGATTATCTAGAAACGATAGAGGAAACACATTTTTCCAGTGCTCCCTAAAGACGCAAAACTGCTGGAGGCATTCTCCTTACAACTCTAAGATGCAGAAATTGTCACTCCTCACCCTCATTTTACAAATGAGGAAACGAAAATAGGACCTTTTAAGCAACAGAAACATTGTAAGTGTGTCCTGTACAAATAGCTGTAAAAAATACTGCTAATGCCAACAGCAGCTAACATTTGTTCATACCCTGTTGCCATTTATAAAGAACTCATTTATTATTTAACTCTCCCAGCACAATTTGAAGAGATGCTTTTAGTCCTCATCATATATGTGAAAACATAGACTTAGATGGAGTTTATAAACTATTGGTCTATTTCTTAAATCCACCCTTGCTACTTTCAGTATACTTCACAAGAACCAGATCCCAGCTTTCCCTAAAGTTTATCTACTGGTAATTTTAAAAGAACATGATTGTGTCCTTTCCTTTCTCCCCCACCAATCTATCCACAATCACCCAACTTTCCAATGTAGCTGCTCATGTAATCATAGCAACAAGGATAATATTGATAATAACTTTAATATTTGATTGATGGTTTCATGGAGTTGCTTTATTGTATGAATAGTGTATGAATAATCTAAGCCTATCCTCGTAAGGTACTACTATTTACATTTTACAAAGTATAAACCAATAGGTGGTAGAATCATAACTCACATTTTTACCCCTAGAGCCTAGGATGGAGGATACAGGAGTTAAAGATGATCCAATTCAACCAATTTATTTCACAGGTGAAGACACAGATATTCAGGAACGGATACACGTTCCCAAGAGCACAGAGCCAGTTCTCCTTCCTGTCTCGTTTTTATTTTATTTTATTTTATTTTATTTTATTTTATTTTATTTTATTTATTGCCGAAGTCTTGCACCGTTGCCCAGGCTGGAGTGCAGTGGCATGATCCTGGCTCACTGCAGCCTCTGCCTCCCAGGCTCAAGCAATTCTCCTACCTCAGCCTCCCGAGTAGCTGGGACTACAGGTGTATGCCACCACACCTAGCTAATTTTTTGTATTTGTAGTAGAGACGGGGTTTTACCGTGTTGCCCAGGCTGATCTGGAACTCTTGAGCTCAGGCAGTCCACCCGCCTTGGCTTCCCAAAGTGCTGGGATTACAGGTGTGAGCCACCACACTTGGCCCTCTCCTTCTTGTCTCATAATCATGTCTCCTGCTGTGCAATGTGTCACTGGGCGTATGTACATGCATCTGTGTGCATATATATAGGAAAGCAGAGAACTAACAAATAGGATGAAGGAGGATTCCTATACAGGCAATGTTTTGCTCTAAAAGAAACATTTGGACTTACAATTTTCTCTCCAGCCTCATCTGAAATCTAGCAACCCTGGCTGCAGTCTTCATCTGTCCCCAGGCCCTGTCATCATCTGCCCTCCCACCTCCAGCTCCCCTAGTGGGATGGGCCTTGCTGCAGACACCCCATGACTTCCATCCAGGATCCTTTTTTAATCTCAGTCTAATTGGTTTGCCCACCCTACTGGGATGCTTAATTGGGCATAAGCATATTCTGCAGATCCTATGCCATTGTGAGTTCTGCCTTCTCCTCCAAGGGGAATTTGCTTGTTCTGTGCACTCAGAAGGAAAGATATGTTTTATGTTGTGTTCAGTTCCCTGAGAACTGACATGAAATTGTTCCTGGGCCAGTAAAGCAGTTAGATAACATGGCAAGCAAAGCTTGCTTTCTTTTATGTATTTTCTTTTACATTGTTTTTTTTAAGGTGGCATGTTGCATTGGAAAGGGCACTGCACTTGAAGTCATGAGCCCTAGGCTCTGATTTGATCCTTCCCGGTCATTTGCTGTGGGATCTCGATCAAATAACGTCATCTTTTGATGTTCAATTTTCCCATCAGTGGATTGTATGAGTTGGATTCGATGACTTCTATGAATGGAGTGAGAGTGAAGCTTTTAGGACATATTACCCGTGGGCCAAATATAGCCTGGAACTTGCTTTTGTCAATAAAGTTTTATTGGAGCACATCCACACTCAGCTGTATTGTCTATGACTATTTCACTCTACAAGGACACAGTTGAGTGGTTGCAGCAGGTACCTTGTGGCTGAAAAGTCTAAAATATTTACTACCTGGACCTTTATAGAAAATGTTTGCCTGTCCTTTAGAACATAAATTGGATTGGGTAAACTTGAAACCTTCTCTTGACTTTTCATGTTACTTAGAATATTTTTTAAAGTTTTCCTAAGGCTGGCAAAGCCTTTTGAGGTCTATATTCACTCTACTCCATCTTTTGATCTTATTTTTCTTCCCATATCACCCCTTTACTCATTTAGGCCTGCCCTTTGATGTTCCTTAAATGTGGCAAACACGTTTCTACCCCCAGGACCTTTGCATTTGCTGTTACTTTTTCCTAGAACATTATTTCACCAGGTAGCCTCATGATCGCGCCCTCATTTCCCTCAGGTGTCTCCTCAAATATCATCAAATCAGGAAGGCCTTTTCTCAAGACCTATAATAAGTGACAGCCTCTGGACATCCCAGTCTCCTCCCCGTGATTTATTTGTCTTTGTAACACTTATCTCCCCTGACACCTTACATATTTGTTTCTTCGTAATCTGTCCACTGTCATCAGCATATATGCCCCTTGAGAGCAAGACTTTCATTAGTTTTGTTTACTGTGGTATCTTTAGAGCTGGAAAAATAGTAGGTGTTCAAATTTTGAATATGTGATCAACTTTTTATCTCCAATGTTGCTTAAATCTAGCTCTGAATAGATCTAGGTGCTATTGAGTCATTTTACTTAAGTATATTTTGGTAAAGAGTGTAAGAATCACAGAATCCTGCGATTGTTACAGTCTTTGCTCCAACGTGCCTGTAACGGTTACAGAGCCACATAAACCCATCCTCAAAATGCTTTGAGCCTGGATTGTTGGCCAGTGAGAACAGAGTTTATAGACCGAAATGTAACGTAGTTTGACATGTAGTCATTCATCCTGTGGTCCCTGACAACCTCTCTGCCTTTAGCTCTTATCATTTATATGTTACACGTGCACGCAGACACACTCATCCCTTTCTTTCTAACTGTCCTATCTCCTCTCATTCACCTCCATTTTTTTACACGGAGCTCATTGTTCTTTACCATTTTTATGTGTTCAGTTCTGTGGTAATAAATGCATTTATATTGTTTTGTTTTTCCCTTTGTTCCTCCCTGACTATCCTTCCCAGTCTCTAGTAACCATCATTTCACTCTCTATCTTCATGAGATCCATTTTTCATCTCCCACAAATGAGTGGGATATGTGATATTTGTCCTTCTGTGCTTGGACTGTTTCACTTAACATAATGGCCTCCAATTCCGTCCATGCTGCTGCAAATGACAGGATTTTATTCTCTCTTATGGCTGAATAATATTCCATTGTGTAGGTATACCACATTTTCTTAATCCAGTCATCCATTGATGGGCACTTAGGTTGATTCCACATTTTGCCTGTTGTAAATAGTGCTGTGATAAAACATGGGCATGTAGATATCTCTTTGATATATATTTCCTCTCTTTTGGGTATATGCCTAGTAGTGGAATTGCTGAATCATATGGTAGTCCTATTTTAAGTTTTTTGAGGAACCTCTGTAATGTACATTATAGTTTAATACCTTCCCTAAACAACCATTTGTCCCCCTTCCCCCAGTGGACCAATTCCTTGGGATGAGAAACTCTATCCGTGGTGCTGAGCAGGTGGTTGGTGCTTTAGGGTAACATCCCCAGTTACTAAGCTCTCCCCAGTGCCTGACTCTGTGCTCAGCAGGTCACATACCTCCCTCACTTAGGCCTTACGTCCACCCAGTGAGGGATGAACTGGGTACCTGGCATTGGCTTCTTTCCGAGTTTCTTTTCCAGGAAGCAACACAGATGGCAGGCCCTGGTCTATGGCTGGTGAACATCACAGACTGTGATGGCTGTTTCAAAAAACGAATCAAGTCATGCCTGGTAATTTGGTTTTGGGGGTGGCATTATTCTTCTGTCTTGGTACTGGTTCTACTATGCTTATAGTCTACCTCTCAATATTACATTAAAAGGGTGATGTAAGAGTCAGAATGCCAGTTTTCTACACTCAGTTCTACCACCCATTAGCTGCATGACCTTTAACAAGTTACTTAACCTCTCTGTGTGTAAATAAATATTAATTTTAAGGAATACAGGCATGTTCATATGAGAAAAAGCAACCCAAGACAGTAAGTCATGAATAAAACTGATACATATATATATATATACACACATACACACACACAAATATGTATATCTATATATATATTTCTATATACTGATATATGAGTATGTTTATATGCATATATATAACCTCATAATTATATGTATATATAATTTTAAAATTTCTTGAATTAGCTGAAGAGGAAATACTCTTTTCCTCAGAAATATTTGGCATTTCTCATTGCTATGTATTGATCAATTGCTGGTTAGCAAATTATCTCACAACGTAGTGACTTAAAACAATATTATCTCACAGTTTCTGTGAGTCAGGAATCTGGACACTCTGTCTCTGGGTTTCCTATCAGGCTGCAGTCATCTCAAGGCTGGCTTGGGAAAGGTCTGTTTCCTCGTTTACGCCCATGCTTACTGCCAGGATTCAGTTCCTTGTGAGGCCTCATTTCCTTGGAAGCTGTTGGCCAAAGGATTCCCTCGGCTCCTTCCCATGTGTGTGTCTCTATAGAGCATTTCACAGCACGGCAGCAAGTGAGATGGGAAAGACGGACGCAGTGTTGGAGAGAGCAGGAGAGCCAATGTGAGAAAGAGAGGGAACAGAGAGCCAGGGAGTGGGACAGAAAAAGAGAGACACGGTGGGACTTCAGAGAACCAGAGAGCACACAAAATAGACATCGAAAAATCTTGTAACTGAATCACGAAAGTGACACTCCATCACTTCCATATTCTATTAATTAGAAACAAGTCCCTGGGCCCGAGGTCATTAGGACTCAAGCTGCAAGCTGCCTGTCACACCTGTGGCATTTGTCTCAGCTGGCTGTCAAGTTCTTTCCCTCCTCTCCACATCCCATCAGCTACTTGTTCCATCTTGTTGGCTCTGACACCCTCTTTTTTATACTCCTCCTATTTAATTCTGCCCATTCCCATAACATTTTCTGTGTCCCTGCTCACTGCTCCTGACTTTTCCTCCCCGTGGTTATGTTGCTGTGGTGGTGGTGGTGGTGGTGGTGTTTGTGTCTCTTTTACTTTTAGAGACAAGGTCTCGCTATGTTGCTCAGGCTGGTTTCAAACTCCTGAGTTCAAATGATCCTCCTGCCTTGGCCACCTGAGCGGCTGGGACTACAGGCGTGCACTACCATTCCGGCCATTTTTGGTTTTAACCACACTTCATTGACCTAAATTCCCTGGACACTTAAAACCTATAGTTCAAAACTGACCTCCTCTCTGAAGCTTTCCCTAGAGGCCTGAGAAGTTCAGGTTCCTCCTCCTCCGTCCTGTAGTCCTTGATTTATAATAAACTGAAAAGTCTTCCAGACTGTGAGCTTCTTGAGGACAGGGACTATGACATGTGCATCCCCCTTCTGTGGACATCATATGTTGCCCTTAGTAGGTGTCTTGCAGGGTTCATTGAGTGCAGTTGATTGACTTAAGTACCTGCAACAACATGCAAGGTACTCAGTCGACTTCAAATTTGAACTATGTCGTGAATTATGGACAGAGATTTATTCAGCAGGCACAGACCATGAGCTCTGAATCCTGGAAACATATTCTAATGTGAAAGCTTTTTTTGGACTCAGTTTTCTGTGAATCAGGGGTCAGACACCACCGCTGAATTACCAGGGCACGTTCTGGCCGGACATCCCCCCGCTGTTCTGTTGCTTCTTGCCCTGTGTCCCTTTCCTCATTCATCTCTCCCATCTTGTGGCGGGAGAGAGAGACCTTTTCATTAAACTCTGGTTCCCATCGTTTATCTCCACTGACCTTACAGCCCTCTTGTCTAGTCTGTTTTCCTCAAGGACCGAAAGCATGTAACTCAGGCAGGTCGGAGAGCTGGTCATTCTGGGGGAGCTCAATCTTTGGTAGGAACTGCAAGTGTTACTCAGCAAAAGCAACCTTAACTAAGTCCCTTTAAGTTTTCACCTGTACTCAGTTTTCATGCTCCAAGTTCACTGCATGTGAACTTTTAATGATTTACGTGTACATGTCTGGGAACTTGTGAGAAAATAAAATCATAAAACAGTGTTTCACATTAAATTATCACCTTGCAGTTTCCAAAGGTATTTTGCACTCAATGTTTCATGTAATTCCTGCATCAGCAGTAGCAAATAGATGCCATTAATTGAATTTTATAGATGAAGAAATGTAGGTCTAGAGAGGGGACAAGATCACAACACATAATTTGAAAGAGGCAGAGTGAGACTTGGACTTCCAAATTTGATGCTGTTTGGTCTTGAGATACTTTGTTATTAGTGAAGGCAAAAATGGAAATTCTCTCACATGGTCTTTGGAACATAGCTTAATTGCTTTCAAGTACTAGGTGCTTAATGAATAGATGTTAACATTTTGGATTAAAGTGAGCTCTAGGCTCAGTATTTGATTTTTGGATTATCTTAGAACAGGCCTCAGGTTGCTTTGTGCCTTAGGTCCTGTCTACTGTTATATATCCTTCCATGTTTCCTTCCTTCCTTCTTTCCTTCCTTCCTTCCTTCCTCCTTCCCCTCCTTCCTCCTTCCTCTCCTTCTTTCCTTCCCTCTTCCTTCCTTCCTTCCTTCCTTCCTTCCGTCCTTCCTTCCTTCCTTTCCTTCCTTCCTTCCTTCCCTCCCTCCCTCTGATTTCCGTTTGCTTATTCATTTCTCCATCTGGCATTATCATGAATCCTGGCATGTAACAGGCACTGAGTTATTTACAGGGCTGGGTTAGGGAATGCCTAAGAAGATTCTATTCTTGTGGTGTCATTTATAGTCTAGTGAGAGAGATGGACAAACAACTAGAGGACAATGGAGGACTCAATCTTTTGATAGGTATCAGAAATGGATAATAATCTCCTGGAACAGGGCTAGCATGATTATTATATAAGATCTTAGACATGATTTTCTTGGGGACTATAAAATACCATGAAAATTGTTATCAGTATATCATCATCATCCATATCATCAGATTATTATTTTTATTACTTTTTCTTTTTCCTCATCTCTCTACCCATCCCCTAATAAAAGTAACTCCTGATATTTGTCTCCCTGGTGCTCTGTAAGCAACTTGAGGGCAAAGATGTTGTCTATCTGGTTCAATATTCCTGTGACGAGAATAGTACTCAATAAATATTTGTTGGTTGAAGATGATTGGAAACTCCAGATCAAAGCATCACTGGACACATATTAAAATTGTAGGCACTTTCCCACTTAAGGAGAGATGCCTGGATGGATGGTTGGGTGGACTTTGGCTTGAGGGCGGTGGTGGTAAGTTGAGGAGTGTTGCTCATTTCTCCTGCCCAGGGAGTTTGCCCGTTGGAAGGTGAGGAACACAGCCATCGAGAGGAGAGATCTGGTCCGCCATCCAGTGCCCCTCATGCCGGAGTTTCAAAGGAGTATCCGCCTGCTTGGCAGGAGACCCACCACTCAGCAATTCATCGATACCATCATCAAAAAGTACGGCACCCACCTGCTCATCTCAGCCACATTGGGAGGTAGGTCAGCAGCCACTGGGCGAGAGCCTTGTCATGACTTCGGGTCTGGGATGGAAGGGAGAGTGGGATGTCTTGACAGCAAAGCCTTCTTAGCCTTTCTGCCATTAGACATCAAACAAAAGCATATACACCCAGATAAGCCAAATGGTCTTGGCTGTTGTGATCATATCCTAGGAGGAGATGATTCAGTTCTATGGGACAGTCTAATTTGAGAGTTTACTAAATTTTCTGAAAATGTGGCTTACCCTTGGAATTGGCTCCATTTGTTAGAAATGCCTAATCTGATCATTGTCTCAGTTCCTTTGGTCTAATCTGGGAAAATAATTAAATTTCAGGTATTGTTTAGGGAATCCGCTTTGTTTATTTACGTCTACTTTAGAGACTGATAACTCGAAGTTATCATTTTACAAACAGGCTATCATTTTATCTCCTATGGGCTTAGAGTAGGTTTTATAGGAAAGCACACTAATTGTTCCAACCTGCTCAGCCTCACCCATCCCTCCCCATCCTGGCCAGTCAGTTTTTGAGTGAGCAAGGGTAAGAGGGCTGGATAAAGGAGAGGAAATAAATACAAAGATGATGAACGGAAAATGGTACAGACTAGTGCCTTCAGATGCCTGTGGGTCTTGCCTGAAAGGATCATTTCATATTATGAGCAATCCCATAGGCACCAGTTTTGCCACAGTGACTGGGTTCACTGAACTTTGAGAAAGCCCCTTTAGTGATAGATCACTGTACAACTTACTCACAAAGCTTCCAGCTGCATTTATGTATGGCCCATGCCCCGCTAAGAGAGATTGGCATATTGATACAGGCACGGTAGACTGAGGTATAATTATAACAGGGGTCTTCTTCAGAGATGTGTTGAGCACTACCAACTGGACTGGTCAGTAGACTTCCTGGAGGAAGTGACAGTTTTGCTCACCAGGAGCTGATTAAGTAAAGGGAGGTGGCAGAGATTTCCAGGCTCAGCATACTATGCACAATTTGAGGAAGACCCAATTCATAATGTGATAATGTGGGGAATGTGGTGGGGAGATTGGTTGGGTAAATTTATTCATTCTTAGAATGATATTATCCACTAAGCCAGTCTGAGTTCCAAAGCTAAAGAACTTGGAGCCCAGTATGCAAAGACAGAAAGCATCCAGTACTGGGAAAAGATGTAGACTGGGAGGCTAAGCTGGTCCAGTCTTTTCACGTTCTATCTGGTTTTATTCTAGCCATGCTGGTAGCTGATTAGATGGTGCCCACCCAGATGAAGGATGGGCCTGCCTTTCCCAGTCCACCGACTCAAATGTTAATCTCCTTTGTCAACACCCTTACTGACAAGACATACCCAGTTATTTGCCATATAGCAGACGTTGTACATTGTCTTTAGGTCTCAAAACTGCATGTGAAGCCACATTACCTCCATTTTGTAAATAAAGAAGCTGAGACCCAGAAGAAATTTAGCTAGTACGTGATAAAGCTAAGATATTAACTGAATGTTTTCCGTTCACAGAGCCTACATTCTGTTTTTGATCCAATGTCAGTCATCTCTTTAAGCAACTCACTTGCCCACCAATCCAGTACCCACTCCAACAGCCAGCCAACCAGCATGTCTTAATTGTCTGTTGCCAGTTAGGTATTAAATAGGACTTTGAATATTAAATCATTAGTGTAAATTTTATTCTGTTGTAAAGTGAAAATGAATTCATTTCTGCATGAAGTATAGCATTACCTCAGCCCTTTTCTTTGGACATCTCTCGCCTCCCATTTCACTTAGGGGGGGAAAAAAAGCATTGAGACCAATTCAGTTCTTCCATTGAAAGCTGTGCTCTCGTCTGAGTTCCTGGAAACCCCAAGTAACTAACATCTTTCTTCCTCAATGAAATATATTTTTAATTTCTCTAAGGCAAGGTGGTGAATTATTCACAGAGCCTTGTTCCTCTCCTGTTTTTACAACACAACATTTTAAAATATGCAAAGCTTCGGATTGAGATCTAGTGTTGGACAGCAGGCCCTAAATGTTCCCTCAGCCCTCAATGTGGAGGAGTAGAGAGAGGGAAGGCAAAGAGATTTACTGTTGATGGAACACTGTGTGCCAGAAATGATGTGAAGCTTTTCTCACATCATCACTTCATTCATTCACTTATGGAAAACGTATTTTTTAAGAGCCTCCTCTGCAATGTGAGAGAAGGGAGGAGGGAGATTGTAGGGAATGAAAGGGCAGGCTCTGGAGTTTGATCCCCTGGCTTCCAGTCCTGGCTCCTGCTGTTCACCAGCTTAGGGTCACTGTATTAGTCAGGGTTTTCCAGAGGGACAGAACTAATAGGGTAGATGTACGTATAAAAGGGATTTTATTAAGGACTATTGACTCACACGATCGCAAGGTCCCGCAATAGGCTGTCTGCAAGCTGAGGAGCAAGGAAGCCAGTCCAAGTCCCAAAGCTGAAGAACTCAAGGACAGGAAGCATCTACCATGGTGAAAAGATGTAGACTGGGAGGCTAAGCCGGTCTAGTCATTTCACATTCTGTCGGCTTTTACTCTAGCCACACTGGTAGCTGATTAGACAGTGCCCACCTAGATTAAGGGTGGGTCTGCCTTTCCCAGCCCACTGACTCAAATGCTAATCTCCTCTGGCAACACCCTCACAGACACACCCAGGAACAATACTTCAATCTAATCAAGTGGGCATTATTAACCATTACAGTCACCTTGGCAAGTAATTCAATCCTCAAAGTCTCAATTTCCTCTTTTGTAAGTTGTTACAATAATAGTCCTTCATACATATTGCAAAAATTAAATAAAATGATCGATTGAAAGTGCTTAGCACACTGTCTGACACTTAACAAATTGTTGCTAGTTACTATTCTTGTTCTTACTATTATTGTTATTACTTAATGGGGCTGAGAAACTTGTGAATCCAGATTAAGGTCCAATTCTGCTACTCACTAGATGAGTGGGAGATACTGAGAAATTTACTTTTCTGTCTGAATATCGATTTCTTTATCTATAAACAAGGGGGTGAAAACAATTTTATTTACTATAATTTTTTTCTAAGACCACTGTATTCATTGAGCTTTATTAACTCTTTGACCTGTCAAGTAAGTTCACAAGGGCATAATCAAATACTAAAAGATGCTTCTTAACCTGTCACCTATGAGACAAATACATGTGTTTGTTTGGCTCTTTAGGGAGAGGGAAGAGGAAGAAAAAGCTATGAGAATGGAGAAGTAGAGCTGATAGGAGGGCCAACAAATAAGAGATTTCCATGGGATCTTCAGATTTTTGGTGAAATCTATTAAACTCATAAAACACAACATGTGAATACTCTTATGAAGGGTGGTAAAGGGAAAAACTGTGCATCTGGAAGGACACACAAGTAAACAGGGGTAGGAATTTTTCTTAGTCCCCCTGATGACCATATCTTGGGCTGATGGAACTACCTTGGAGACTGGGTGCGTGTGTGACACGTGTAATTAAACTTGCATGTATGACTATGCACGCATGGAAGTACATCTGTGTAAACAGATGTGCACAAATGCCTACATGTCTGGATGGATGTGCACCAAGCCTATTCCTGCTTGGATGTGAGTTAATTTATACATGAGCATGTATTCATGCATATTGCACACATACGTACACATTGCTCACATATATATGGTTGCAACATGGATATATGTGTGTGTGAATGTGAGATGGCACATGCATATGAAGGTGTGTGTTGCATGGATGTCTTTTTATACATGAAGGCTCATCTTTTCTGTTTATGTGTGTATTCATTATTTTCCTCCCTGCATTTTGGGAGAGGTCCCCTTGACTAAGAGGAAGGCTGAGAATAAAATCACAGGGGCTCTGAAGGAAATGGAGAGTTATGTCCCAGAGGTCTAAAATCCAGACACCTCATCCTCTATCTGGGAACAAAATCTCCTGTTGACTCAAAAGGTAACAGGACCAGCTGCCACTCTTCCTCATTCCTTTTGAGAGTCCCATTTTCTTCACCTCTGAGACAAGGTGCTGCAGAGAGTGAGGCCAAGTCTCCTGGAGATCAGAAATACTCAGGAAAGGCCTATGTGGGGTGAAGAGGCAATTTGCAGGAATGCCCAAGGGGAAAAGCGACTCTAAACAGAACATTCTCTTAATAAACAAGAAATTAAGCCTTAATACTGCAGCAAGAAGCCCATTAACCCCTCTTGATCTAAGGTTTGCTTCTGCCAGTTCTCAGTCCAGAGGGAACTGGGCTTGCTTCACCTTCTTTTTCACAGGCGCCTAAGAGAGCCTGAGCTGATACTTGGAACATTTATTTCCTCTGCCTCATGGCTCAAACTCCTAGCATATTCACTTGTTTAACTTCTACCTTGCCACCCAGCTGTCTGTTCATCTATACACCCATCCATTCATCTATCTAACTATCCCTTTATCCATCAACTGACAACTGAACATCTGTTCTTCATCAGACCCTAGGATAAGCTTTGGAACATTAGAAAGTTGAATTGGACAGAGGCCTTGTTCCCCTGCCCTGCTTCCCATGGCCCTAGAACTCAAAGTCTAATCGGAGATAGCATCAGTTTTAAGCTAAATCCATTCAGGTTGCTGTGGGGGCCGAAGGATAGACAATCACATGTTACTACATAATAGTAAAGTTTCTAAGGAAACTGCAAACATGAGCACTTTACTATGAACTCAACTCAAGCCTTGGCCTGTGGAACCTGAGAGTTATTAATCTAGTTCAGGTAAGGAGTGAAGTACTGAGGGAAGGCATCTCAGAAGTGATGTCTTAGATGATACCTGAGGGATGCATATAAGTTAGCCAGCAGAAAAACAGAAAAATAGAAGTCCTAACAATGAGGGAAAATGGGGTACATTTGTACAGGGTAGAGAAAACCCAGAGAGCAGCAAAAGATTTAGCTAGAGAGCCCAGATTATATTTGATAACTGAACATCTATTCTTCATCAGACCCTAAGATAAGCATTGGAACATTAGAAAGATAAATTGGATGGAGTCCTTGTTCTTCTGCCCCACTTCCCATGGCTCCTGAAACTCAAAGTCTAATTGGATATAGCATCAATTTTAAGCCAAATCTATTCAGGTTGCTGTGGGGGCCAATCTGTACAGCAACCTGAATAGATTTGGCTTAAAACTGATGCTATATCCTGCCGTATGACCAGGCCTTATGGTCCACATTATCTACAGGATGCAGCTGCCTACCCTTTCTCTGGTCTGTGTTGCATTCTGTGCACTCCTCTACCTTGGCTATTCACATGGTATATTGAAATAATGTCCTATGACTCTCTCTTTCTAGACCAGCATTAGCAATAGATATATGATGTGGCCCCAAGTGTGAGCCACATAGGCCCCTTTTAAATGTTCTGGCAACTACATTGAAAAAGACAAAAAGGAGAAATCGGTTGAGAAAAAAAAAGATCAGTCAGTTGAACAAACACTTTTACACTGTTGGTGGAATGTAAATTAGTTCAACCATTGTGGAAGAAAGTGTGGTGATTCCTCAAAGATCTAGAACCAGAAATACCATTCGTACCAGCAATCCCATTACTGGGTCTATACCAAAAGGAATATAAATCCTTCTATTACAAAGATCCATGCATGCATATGTTCATTGCAGCACTATTCACTATAGTGAAGACATGGAATCAACTCAAATGCCCATAATCATAGACTGAATAAAGAAAATATGGCACATATACACCATGGAATACTATGCAGCCATAAAAAGGAATGAGAGAATATCCTTTGCAGGGACATATATGGAGCTGGAAGCCATTATCCTCAGCAAACTAAGGCAGGAACAGAGAACCAAACACCACATGTTTACACTTAGAGCTGAACGATGAGAACACAGGGAGAGCAACAACACACAGTGGGGCTGTTGGGGGGTAGGGTGGGGAAGGGAGAACATTAGGAAAAATAGCTAATCCGTGTTGGGCTTAATACTTAGGTGATGGGTTGACAGGTGCAGTAAACCACCATGGCACACGTTTGTTTACCCATGTAAAAAAACTGCACGTTCTGCATATGTACTCCGGAACTTGAAAAAAAGTTTGCACTAGTTTGTGATAATGTGGCTTTAGGTTTTCAACCATTTACCAAATAAAGCGTCTTAGAATGAATAAAAAGAAAGAGAAACATGCCCTTGTTCATGAAGTTGATAGAAGGTAGAGGTAGCTTCCCGGAGCTTTCTTTCTGGAGTTCTGGATAAACAGTTTTTTATCCAAATTATGAGTCATCATAGTTTAACAGTGTTTTAATCTATGTGTGCATATCTAAGAAAAAATTCATAGAAGAATATGTATAATTTTTTAAAATTTACATCTACATTTATTTAAACATGTCTATCATTCATCCATTTGCATCCATCTAAATATCTGTTTATCTATCCATCCATTCATTTATCTATTAAGAAAAGATCAGGGGAGGGGAAGGGGAAAGAGAAAAGGAAAAGAGAAAGAAATGAAGGAAGGGGAGATGGGAGAGCAGAAGGAAAGGAGGAACTGAATGACAATGAGGAGCCAGAGGAGGAGGAAAAAAGAGTGAGAAGAGAATATCTATGCCACATTTGCCATTGTATAGAAGAGACTGAACTTTCTTGGAGGAGGGGAAGAGGCTTTGGTTGTAAGATGATGCCGGTGAGAAGCATGAAGTCAATTATTAGGGGTTGGACTTTGTTGCTGGGGGATTTTTAGTGATCCTTGTCCTAATGGAGCCTGGTGTTTATAGCCACCCCTAGACAGTTTATTTTCATCGTGCCCTTGATTTTTAGAGGCAGAAGGAAATGTGGGCCAAACTGGTTGGAGATTTAAGGCTGTTTCCAACATCCAGGTCCCCGTGCCTGTCCTCCCACATGAAAGCTCGACAAACTTCTTACCTACTTTTCTTTCCCATCCAGGAGAGGAGGCTTTGACCATGTATATGGACAAAAGTCGCCTCGACAGGAAGTCAGGGAATGCCACTCAAAGCGTTGAAGCTCTGCACCAGCTCGCATCATCCTACTTTGTTGACCGTGATGGCACCATGAGGAGGCTTCATGAGATCCAGATATCAACTGGAGCAATCAAGGTACAGCTTGAGGGTGGATTTGGGTGGCAGGCTCTCAATACAACAGCACTGCAATACAGGCATTCTGAGAGTGGATGGGCAGATAAAGTTTCTGGGTTCATAACCATGTAGCTCATGGCGCCCTCTGCCAGCTGCTCTGACCGATATTGTCACATGCCCTGTAATATCAACGTGCATTGTCATTCGTGCATTGTCATTCCAGTGGCCATATGGACTGATTTACTAGGGTATCCTGGCTACAGTCGTGGCAGAATTATCAGCAGTTCTCTCATTCAGTCTCCTGCATGGAGATGATCAAATCTCCTTTCTAGAAGAAGAAACGGAGACCGTGAAGAGGTGAATGATTTTCCTGAGGTCTCTGAGCTAACAACAGTTAGATGACTGATGCCTAGCTCAGCAATATTTTAAACACCTATGCCTTTTATTCTTTCCTCCCTACTCACCATTTTATAGATGGAAAAACTGAGGTTAAAAGTTTAAAGCCATTTTCTGAGGGTTACACAGTTAGAGAATAACTTAACGGGGACTAGAACTCTGCTCCCTAGACCAGGGGTCAGCAAAAGTTTTCTGTAGAGGACCGAACAGTAATTATTTGGGGGTTGGTGGACTGCATGGCCTGTGTTGCTGTTACTCAACTCTGCTGTTGTAGCATAAAAGCAGCCATACATGATATATAAACAAATGGGCATGGTTGTGTTCCAATATGACTTTATCAAAACAGGCACTCTGTTATTTGCTGGTCTGTGCCTGTCTATACCAGTGCTGTCCAGTAGAACCTTCTAAGGTGATGGAAAGGCCCTGTATCTGTGCTAGCCAAGATAGTAGCCCCTCGTCACATGGGGTTATTGAACACCTAAAACGTGGCTACCAAGGAGCTCATTGTTTAAGGTTATTCAATTCTAGCTAATTAAAAATTAAATGGTCACATTGAGAAAAGCAGCCCTGGACTTTCAATCGAGTGCCTTAGAGCACAGGAATTTTAACAAGACTTCATTTTAAACGCAACAGATTCAGAGACAGCCTCCATAAAGAGAATGTGGGAGGACATTCTCCACATAAAGTGTTTGTTCTTCTGAGGGTTTTAATGCAGATGTTTCCATCTCAAATGTTCTTTCACCAGATTATGCCTGCATTTCACATCTCAGTCTTTAATTTCTTTGAAATAAAATGCAGACCTAGCTTTATATTAAGGCTTTCCAAAATACCTGTAGGGAAAAAGGGTGAGGATAAGGCCAAGGGGTCTTACCCTGCCAAGGTTGGCAGGTGAGTCAGAAATTCTAAGGGGAGAGAAAAGTGTAGGAGGGGGAGAGTTACTGAGGAGGGAAGTAGTAAGGAGATAAATAAATCAGACTGACAAACAAAGGGCCGGTTTATCCGGGAAGAATTGCCTATATTTGGGGGATTATGTTGTTAGGGAACTCGGCACAGAGAGATGGATCTTTATGAAGTTATTGGAGTCAGAGTGCCGCAAAGGCCTGGTTTTCATTGTCACCAAATGGTTCTCTCCACCCTGGATGGGATGCAGAATTGAGATATTGAAGCTCTGTCAGAAAATAATCCTCTTTTGTGTATCCTGGAAGTGCAGTCTGCCTATGTAGGAGGAATTTCTCAGAGAAATTGCACAGAGGCCATTCAAGAAACCATTTCTTAAAGTAGGCACTGTCTTCTGCACTTAATTTGGCCCTTGGATTTTCCGTGCCATTTATTGCCACTACCTCAAGACCAAGCTGTCTAAAACTTGTCTCACTAGTGAGTTTGATTAAGACCAGCCACTAACCCAGGTGGAGAAGTTTTGCCCATTCGCCCTTCTCCCCATCATAGGTATCTTTAGGAAAATAAACTGGTAAGTTTAACTCTCACTCAATAATAAATACGCTATGATTTTGTATATACAAATAAATTATTTATAAAACAAAACAAAACCTAATTATTTGCCATTTACTATTACTGCACCCTACATGCTAAATACTTCAAAAATATAATCTCTTGACCCTATTTTGGTATTAAGAGCATTACTTACATTTTATAGATGGGGAAGTTGAGGCTTAGAAAGAGAAAGTTACTGATCCAAGGTTTCACAGCTAGAAAAGGGCAGAGGAGGTGCTTGTAACTGCCTCCCCAGTTGTTATTCCCTACAGCGGATGCTGTGTTTTTATAGTTGGATGCAAACTTCAAAACAACCCTAAATAATGGGAAGCAAAGGCTAAATAAATGAAGAGGCTTCTTTTCATACTACGCCATTCTTATTTCAAGGTTATCTTTTTGAATAGCTATTCCTCTCTTAGCCACTACCTTAAGTCTTTCTAAGACAATATTCTGGAAATGCACAGCCACCGGATTGGGTCATTTTCTCCGGCGGCAGCACAATTATGCTTCTTCCTAAAACTTCTTTAGGAAAATGGGTATCATTTTCTTGTTCTTGCCTAATAATAGTGTATATGTACTCATTACAATTTATAGAGCCATTTTGTAATAAGGTACCCATTATTGAACACATGCCATGTGCCAGGCGTTTAGACCCATCATACCTGGTCTCACAACCTTTCTGGAAGAGATTTACTAGCTTTGGTTTGCAGATGCTTAGAGAAGTTAGTTGGCTTCTCTAGGTCACAGGGTTCCAGTCACCATGCAAAGTGAGAACCACTGGTAGAAACAGCCATGCAGTCTGTGTGTTTGACCACCCTGCTAGCCTGTCTACTCAGTCACAGCTGTGCTTGGTCCCAGACACGGGCACAGAGCTCAGGACTCAAACCATTGACTCATACCAGAAGGCCTTTTCTGCGGGCTGTACTCTGCTTGGGTGTGACTCTTCGGGGTATGTCCTACACAAGGACTCCTGTCTCACACCTGTCTCATTTGATATCTGCTGCAGGTCACAGAGACACGCACTGGGCCTCTGGGCTGTAACAGCTATGACAATCTGGACTCTGTGAGTTCCGTCCTTCTGCAAAGCACGGAGAGCAAACTGCACCTTCAAGGTAGGAAGCCAGTGGAAAAAGCGGGGTCAGTGTTGGGAGAAGCAGCATGGATGTGATATGGTGGGGAGGAGATCAGGAGGGATGATGTGAAAGGAGAATAAAGAAGATGAAGCATAGGAAATCTAATGAAAACTGTAAATATGGAAATTAGACCACTATGATACGGTATATACATATACATTTAGAATTTTAACATATGCAGGACATTAAATTTATTATTATTAATTAGGTTTTCAGATAGAAAGTAAGGAAATGTGAGGTGTATGTATCTGATCATTTTGATGAAAATGTCTAAATGGTATTATTTATAGATGCCTCAGACCTAATATGTTATTAAAGTCTCATATTATGTTGTCTGAATTTTCTGCATTATTGTTTTTGATTTTCAATGGGTATTATTTTAATCCCCATAAAATAGGACATTTATGGAAATTCTGGATTCTCTGTAATTTTTTTTCCCTTTGTTTGCTAATCATTCCTAGTCTTAAATATATACATACACACACGTGCTTTTGCAGAGATTAGAAATTATCATTCTCAATGCTGGCTGGGATATAGAGAGAAAGATACTCTCAGACGGGACTAGTGAGAATGCAACCAGTATAGGGATTAATTTGTTGATATTTATAAATATCTGTATTTCTTTGATGTCTGTATATGTCAAATTTATGTTAGGTTATTCATATATATTATTTATTATGTTAAAGAAAATATATCCTTTAAAATAGTAATTTTATCCTTATTAATTCACATTATAAAGAGGAGAGGAGATTGCAGGGAAATGTTGGACAAGGCTTTAAGTACACAGAGCACTGTTTTTAAAAAGCATAATGTATTATATCAAAAAAGTAAGGATTTTAATTTTTACATGAGAAGACTAAGTGAATTATGTTGTGTTAATACAACATAATATTAAGCTGGTACTGATGTTTATAAAGAATTTCCAATAATATGTGAAAATAATTTGTTATAATGTTAACTATTAAATGAAAGGTTTCTGATTGAATGGATGGGATGATCTTAATAATTTAAAGAGATAAATAAAAATAATGTATCAAGGAAATAAGCCCAGGTATTAGAAGAACTTACCTCTGGATCGCTAGGTTACAGATGGTGTATTTTAGGCATCTAGTTTCTTTTCTAACTTCTCTACAATGATCATATATTAACTTTATAGTCAGAAAAAAAATGACATGCTTTAACTTTGAGCAGACTAAAATTGTGACCTTCTATAAAGATGTATGATAAAGGTGATTCTGAATGTCAGTGGGAGGAAGTTGGGTTGAGATTGGCAGGTAAAGCTAAGAAGAGCCTAATATGATTTTTATATTCGGGTTCCTTGGCAACTCTTTGATTCATGCTCCTGTTACATAAGATGGTTAGAAAACATCGTCTGTTTTCTTTTTCTTTATTTCTTATTTATTTATTTTGAAAAGAGTCTCACTGTATTGCCCAGGCTGGAGTGCAGTGGCGCAATCTCGGCTCACTGCAGCCTCCACCTCCCAGGTTCAAGTGATTCTCCTGCCTCAGCTTCCTGAGTAACTGGGATTACAGGTTCACACCACAACGCCTGGCTAATTTTTCTATTTTTAGTAGAGACGAGGTTTCATCATGTTGGCCAGGCTGGTCTTGAACTCCTGACCTCATGTAATTAGTCCGCCTCAGCACTCATCCCAAAGTGCTGGGATTACAGGTGTGAACCACTGCACCCGGCTACATCTTCTGTTTTCTAACCTGCATGGAGGCCTTGGTAGAGTCACTTGAGACCAGTGAATGAAAATTCCTCAGGAAAATTCAGGCCAATAAAGTGGTTTACTATTATATAACAAAACACAGCACGCTAGAATCTTAAATACATGGAGCATAACCCTACCATCTTTAGTAGAAAAAAGAGTAGATAGAAAGATTTGCTAATGCCTGTTAAGAAAGTAGATAAGAAAGACAGATTTTCCTTGTGTGTGCCAGGATTTTCAATGTGTTAGTTCATGGGATACCTATAGAGACCTTGTGAAGTGCGAGCCAGGATTTGAATCCAGGCAATAGAGCTCCAGTCTGTGTTTGATCACCCTGCTGTGCATACGAAGGGTGGAAAGATCTGTGAGTTATAATTGGAACAAAAATAGAAGGAATTAATGAGATATTCCTACCAAGGAAATTATTGAGATCTCAGGGACATTTAGAGGTTGATTTACCTGAAGCCAATGCAGCTTCAGGTTCAAGGATTCTGCATCTTCCAAGTGCCCACCTTTTCTCATTCTAAATACATACTTGGTTTTATATCTAATTTTGAATTCATTTTTTTAGAAAGACAACTATTGTATTAGACTTATGTTCTCCAAACTCTAGATCTGCCATGAGAATGTTATTTGAAGTATGCTATGAATGGAAAGGGTGGTGGCAGGCCTACTGTCCTACCTTAGATGGGTTAGAGCACACCTGGAGGATTGGATCTGTGTTTGAGCATCATGCATGTCCCAAGAGGGATGTTGAAAAACTGCAGTTTTTCTTGAGAAAGTGTTTTACTATGATAAATAGTAATAGAAGGTTAAATTGAAGCAAATTGACTTGCTGCAGATACCTAAAAGGCTGTCTTGCAGAAAAGAGAATCAACTCCAGTAATATTAATAAAATGGACCAATCCCAATCTAGTAGGAAGGGGGAAATTGCAAGGATCCCAGCTTTTAACTCAGCATAAAATGGATCTTTCTAGTACACATTTATGACCAAACCTGGAATGATCTGCTGAAGGATGCAGCGACTCCCTGTTACCAGATAATTATAAGTAGGTTATATTTGGTACAAATGTTATAATAGAGATTATTTAAGTGTCAGTTAGGTTGGGTGATTGAAGTAGGTGGTTTTGTTCTTCTCAACACTGATTCTAGGATTTTATGAAAGTGATGAATTACAAAACCTTTATTGAGACTAACTACATGCCAAAACCAATACACTAGACCCCAGGCATATCATCATAAATCAGTTCAATTCAACAAATGTATTTTTAAAGAAGTCATGTTGGTAATGAGATAGACAAAAAAATAAAGTGGTGAACAAGACAGACATTGTTTCTGCCCCAAGGAAACATAAATTCTATTAGAGAAGATGAGCTTCAAACAAACAATAGTAGGTGTAATAAATTTTAATGGAAAAAAAGTATAAGGCTTATATGGAATTAGACAGTATGGGGACTTAATGTATCAGGGAGTCAGGAAAGTTTACTGCCAAAAAGATATATAGGATAAGACCTAAAGGATAAATAGGAGGACAAAGGCATGGATTGAGAGGCATACAGAGGATCTTTATGAAGGAATATTCAAAGAAATAAGAAACTCTTCTGAGATTAAACCAGAGATGTCAATGATGAGAAAGACAGGATAATCCTTCAAGTCCTAGAAGGCTCCTGCAGCACATTACTGAGTTGAAAGTTAATTTGAGAGCAATAGATACCATGCAATCGTTTTTAAATAAAAGTAGCATGAAGAGATTGATATTTTAGAAGACCATTCTGACTGTTATGTGGGCAGTTAATTAGAGGCGGTAGATTAGAGGTTGGTGACAGTTAGGAGCAATCCCAGAGTTACTTAGGAGGCATTATTATTATTTTTAGACAGAGTCTTGCTCTGTTGCCCAGACTGGAGTGTAGTGGCATGACCTCAGTTTACTGCCTCCCATGTTCAAGCAATTCTCCTTCCTCAGCCTCCTGAGTAGCTGGGATTACAGGCACGAGCCACCATGCCTGGCCAGTTTTTTTTTTTTTTTTTTTTTTTTGTATTTTTAGTGGAGACAGGGTTTTACCATGTTGCTCAGGCTGGTCTTGAACTCCTGACCTTGTGATCCACCCGCCTAGGCCTCCCGAAGTGTTGGGATTACAGGCATAAGCCACCATGCCTGGCCTCTTAGGAGGCATTATGATGAGGATTTAGTGAAAAGACTGTAAAGAATTTAGATGATTGGGTGAATGGAGTATGAGGATGAGATAGAAAGGATAGACGGCCAAGTATCTATGATTCAAGATAAGACATAACCTAATAGTAATAATAAAATAAGGCATAGAATTATGGGGATTCAGAAAAGGGAGTGATTCATTCTGTCTGTTCAGGTAGAGGAGTCATAGGAAAAAAGTTCTGGGGAAGTATCATATTCTCCTAGTGAAAGGCAAAACAAAAGGACCTCTAAAATATAAGACAGATTATGTCATGATTTTGGAGCGAGCACATATTTATTCAGCAGGATGCAAAAATACACTATGTAAAAGGCAAAAAAAGGCTGATACATAGGTTACATTAAAATTAAAATTTGGGTTCATCAAAATACTATTAATACTATGAGACTACAAGCCATAGAGTGGAAGAAAATATTTGTCATACATGTGCCTGAAAAAGAACACTTATAGAATATATATATATATATATTTAAACTCTTGAAGTTAGTAAGAAAAAGGCAAAAAGAAAAGAAAATGAAAGACATGAACAAGCACTTCACAAATAAGAATGTCAAAATGCCAACACTTAGATGTTCAACTCTCCTGGTCAAAACAAAAAACTGTGTAAATTAAAGCCACAATTTAATATCGTAATACAGCAATGAGCATGACTCAGATTAAAAAAGACTAACAATGTCAAGGAGGGACAATGGGAAGCAATAGGAACTTAAGCACACAGCTTATAGGAACACAAATTGGTATAACCACTTCAGAAAACTTGGCAGTATCTAGAAAAGACTGCACGTGTTCTTAGCCTATGACCTATCAATTCCAACTCCTATGAAAACATGCTTACCAGAAGACATAAATGTTCACGGCAGCTCTTTTTCAAATAACTCCAAGCGGAAACAACCCAAATGTCCATCAACAAGACAATGGATAAATAAATTGTCATACACTCATACAATGAGCTACCATACAGAAATAAGAAAGAGTAAACCACTGTTTCATACAACAATATGGAAGAATCTTACAAACACAGCATTGAGTGAAATAAGTCAGACATAAACGAGGGCAGGCTGTGGGATTCTATTTCTAGATGGGTGAAAAAAAGTAAAAACAAATATACGGTTTTAGAAGTCCAGAGAGTGTTAACCTTTAGGGAGAGAAATGAGGCAGTGGCTGAAGGGGTGAGAGATATTTCTGGGGATATTGGTAATGTTCTGTTTTTTTTTTTTTTATTATTTTGTTTGTTTTAATCTGGGTGGCAGCACATGGCTGTGTTTTGCTTTGTGAAAATTCAAAAAGCTATACCTGCTTTATTTTTATGTGTGCATTTCTGTATGTGCAATATGTATCTACTGCGGTTTTATTTAATAACATGTCCTATGTTGACATCCTCTGCAAAGTGAGAACGTGAATAAAGCAGAGAGGCATGGGAAAATGGGAGGTGGTTCAACCAAGCTGGAGGACAGGCTGCATGAACTAAGGTTGGAGAAGCCAGAAATGACAGTAGATACTATTTTTTCAGTGCATCCCTGTATGCCAGAGATTGTGCTACTTTATTTTTGTTAGATTAATTTGGCTTATTTATGTATATTTTTATTTGAACTTTTAAAAAATTTTATTATATTTTTAATCCTCAACATGAATTCCCATGAGGAAGGCATAAATAACATCCCATTTTGCAGGTGAAGAAACCAGGGCCAAGAGAGGTTATTTAATAAGTGGTTGAGCTGGAATTTTAACTCAGCCTAACTTCAAGCTTCTTCAAATGAGTTTGCTCTATATTTCTCTATTCCTCTTCTCATTCCTTTGAATGAGGCTGGGAGGGCAGATTCTGCAGAAGGTTATTTTGGTGGATCAACAACAATATCAATGGCACTCTAATGACTTTCACCATGTGATATTTCATGAAATGTTTATTAAAACAAGGCAAAGGTAAAACAAAATAGAAAAAAAAAAGAGGATTGTTGGAGATTAGAAATGTGTAAGAAAGCATCATGAGAATGATCAGAGTCTATTAGTAGTCATAGCAGTAACAGCTCAAATAGTAGTAATAACACTAATGGCATAATGATAACTTCTTATTTTCATACTTCTCTTTCCAGGAAGCCCATTGAATGTTTTACCGACATTGTCATGTAATTTAATCTAGTATCCATATGGCGAGGTATACAGGGAGCAAAGCTGTGCCTCAGTAGCTCACTGATGTGGAAAGGGATGCAGAGAGAATATTTTGCTGAAATCTATGGATGATGCAGAAATGTATTCTTTCATACATTTACTCATTTATTTATTTAGCAATATTTACTGAGCACCGACTGTATGGTCAGGTATGTTTTTAAAGCCAGATATACAGCAGTGAATAAGATAACTGAATCATTTTGGAGCTGACAATTGATGTGTGGGTATGGCAAAAGCGGACAATAAACAAAAAAAAATTCTTTATAATCAGAGAAATAATGAAGAAGCAGGTCATGCAGAAACTTGTAGACCATGTCGAAGACTTTAGATTAGATTTTACTCTGAATGCAATGAGAAGCAAGTGAAAATTTGGGCAGAGAAGTAACTTGGCCTAACTTATATTTTAAATAGATCACTATGGCAATTGAGTAAGAAGGACTATAGAGGGCAAGAACAATTATAGGATATCAGTTGTTAAGAGGCTGTCAGGTTTATGCAGGCGAGAGAACACAGTGGTTTAGATCATGATAGTTGCAATGAAGGTGGTGAGAGGTGACTGAATTTATGGACATATTTTTAAGGTTGTCCTGCCATGACTTGGTAATGAACTCAAAAATATTTGTGTGAGAGAGAAGTCAAGGATGACCCTAAAGTTTTGCCTGAGCAACTGCAATGACACAATTGTCACATTGCTATGATGATACTGCTAAGGACCAGTTTTGATGGGACAGGTGGAATTGGGTTTGAACCTAGCTGAGTTTGAACTGAAGTTTGACCAAGTCTGTTTGATATCCAAATGTAGATGTTGAGTGGAAGACATTTGAAAGGTAAGAAGAGAAAACTGAAAATATAAATTAGGGTAGAAAAACTTCAATGATCTGAGATTGAACAAGATTACTTTGGGAGAGCGTGTAGATAGAGAAAAAAAATCAGTTATTGAGTCATGGAGAAATTAATATTAAAAGGTTGTGATGATAGCGTGATGATGAAGAACAGGAAAAGGAAGATGGAGAGTGTCCAGAGAAATAGGAAGAGAGACAAGAGAGTCTAGTTTCTTGGATGTTACATAAAGAATGTTTTTCAAAACAGAGATAGCAGTAACTGCATCAAATACTGTGGATAGTATAATTAAAGTGAGGACTGAAAACTGAGTGTGATATTTAGCAACACATGGGTCACTGATGACAAATGATGTTTTCAATGGAATTCTAGGGGTGAAATTCTGGGTAGAATGTAGAATACATTCAAGAGCAAACTCTACAGAGTAGTATTACAGTAAATGGCACAACAGCTTAAGGTGACCAGGAGTAAAGTGATTTTTTAATTTTCTTTTTTAACATAGCAACAACAAAACTTTTGTCCAACGTTGAGAATTTTTCTGCAGAGAGGGAAAAGTTGATACTGCAAGCAAGGGAGGGGTGGTTTTCCAATCAAAGTGGAGTAGGCAAGAGTAAATAGGGTCTTGTGTATAATGGACATTATTTGCCTTAGATGGATGCATGTGTTTTTGGCAGAGAAGGAAAGGAGACTATCTGAGACCAGAGGCTAGTGCAATTTATAGATGCGGTAATGGGGGCATTTTCTTGATCTTTATTTCTTGATTACCTATCACACATTTTAAATTGTATCATTTGTCAGATTTTAATACCTCTGAAATTAGAATGCTTTTTATAATTGATGACATGTTTTAGTTTAATTGGCAGGGTATTTTTTTCTTAGTATACATAAAACAGTGGTATGTTTTACAGTAAATATCGTCTTAGATTGTTAGACTCAATGTCATAAGGTATTTTTCCTGAAAAATTGAGTGAAGTCGTTAGCTTATTCCCAATTTCCAAAAGGTAAAGATGAATGCAAGGAGGATAAGGATCATTGGGAGCTGGGAGGCTAGGTCAGGAAAGGGAGATGGGATCAGAGACCACTAACTTGAGGAATCATCTACCCTCTGCCTGAACCTCCAACAGCGCCACCTGAGACTTGTGTTCTGAGAGCCTTCTTCAAATCTTCACATTCAAGTCGTCTATCTGATTTCATCTTAAATCATTCTGTTCCTTCTCTTCATCCTCCTCTTTTTTCCTTCTTCCCCCAACCTTCTTTCTCCTCTTTGACCTTTTTTCCTCCTGTGTCTCTGCTTGAAACCTCAGCTCCTTCTAGACTAGGCTGTATTTCCTATCTCTCATGCACCCAGACTCTCCTCATGCCTAAAATGACATCCCCACTCTTTTATTGAGTGGCCCATCTCTCAATGCCAAGCACAAATGTCCCCTCATCAGAATCATTTCTTCTCCACGCTCCGCCTTGGTTCAGCTCCTCATGTCATTTCTCCCTTCCCCAGATCTGTGCAGTGACAGTCAAAGCAGCCGTCTTGTTCAGATCTCACTCCTGCTGATCTGTGGCCTCACACAGCAGCCAGTGAGGTCTTCTTAAAACCAAATCAGATTCTTGCTTCCCTGCTCACAGCCCTTCACAACCTCCATGAAGGTTTTGGTATACAGTTTAGATTTCTTAACATCAGGCTGTTCAAATGCCTTGCCAGTCTTCTTGACTTCGCCTTATGCTATCACCCAACATATACCATATCCATGCTCCAGGCCAATGCATTTCTTATATTTCACTACAGGCATCTTTTTAAAACGATTAGTTTTATTTTTTATTGCCCTGCACTTTGACACAGCCTTTCTCCAATTCCTGAACGTTCATCTCTCTCAGGTAAGCTTCTCTAACCCCGCCTCCCCAGGCTGTTAGATGGTCTGCACACTTCTTCTCTAGGAGTTGCCACGCAATAGTATCACCATTCTGTTGTTAATCTGACTCTCCAATTGGCCTAGATTCTTGTTTGGTAAGAACCACCTCCCTCTCTGGCACAATACATAGAGACTGATACATAGACACTGCTAAAAAGATACTTGCTGTACAAATGTATGAATGAATGCGTGAATGAATCACCCAGCCATAGCGAAATCTGTTGTTTTCTTTGAACCCTTATACTTCTTATCCCACATGATACTGACTTTAGTTCAACCTAATGACCATTTCCTGAGGGCCTATTTCCATGCCATTCTCTGTGCTGTGTTGCACAGCATTCTTCAAAAGGGTATGTGATTTTGCTGTTGCTTTAGATGTTAACATCTTCCAGGCAGGGTCATACCATTGAATCTTCCAAATGCCACCTCTTCTGAGAAGCCTCCTGGCTTCTTTTGCTTCTCTGACCTTCTACATTATGTCCATTATTACTCTCTTTCTTATATAATGAGATACAATGTAGAATAGTGGTTTCAAGAAAAGACCCTGGAGTCAAAGAGACCTTAGTTCCAGTACTTGTTGTGTCATTTGCTGGCTGAGAGGTCTCAGATAAGTTACAGCAGCCTCTGAGCCTCTATTACTCACTTACTTCCTAAGGTTGTTGTATTATGCATGTAAGAGTATACATTATTCCTGGCTTAGATTAAGCATTCAAAAAATGTTAGGTATTATTTTTACCACCTCTGTCGATGTGTTGTTTGCAAAATATTTGCTTTATTTATATTTGTATCCTCCAATATCAAATGCTCATTAAATACATGCTGAATGAATAAATGCAGTGTTCCTTACATAGTTAGGAACTCAGCAAATCCATCCACAAAAATCACAGCAAGTATTTATGGTGTGCCAAATATTAAGAACAACCACAGTGTTAGTCACAGCAGAGGATCACAGTCTAGGGGATTAAACCAAATACGTATACAAACAACATGTACTTGGTAACTTTAAAGATAATCTCAGTTTGATCAGTTTATTTATGAATCAATCAAGTAATTAATATTTTTCTCAATGGATCTTTATTCAGTAGACATTAATTCATCCCTTTGTATTAACCTTCCTAAGTCACAGCCTGTTAGGACTGACGCTTGCCTGAAATCACTCAGTGGTTCCCCCACGTTCATGGGGTCCAAAATTCCCTTTCCAGCTTCAGTTTTAAAGCCCATTGGAACAATGGAGGTGGAGTTTCCTATAAGAGGCAATGATAATAACCAACATGTCCAATCATGCAGATCATCGTTCCTCCAGCTCACCCTCTTCTTTCCCATTTGTCTTTGTCCAGCCATATCCTCTGTCAGGGATGCCTTGCTTTCCCATCTCAACCCACTGCCATTCTACTTAGTCTTCAGGAACCATTTAACATGGTATCCTGCATGCTCCCATGCACATACATAGGACTGGATAAAAATTTCCCTCTTCTCACCCCTTTATAGCTCTTTGATTACCCCTAAATTACAGCATGATTTTTTTTTTACTCATTTGCTCATTCTACTAAGTTTTACTCATTTACTCATTTTACTAATTTTTACTCATTTACTCATTTTACTCTTTTTTTTTTACTCACCTTGCAACATGTTCATTTATGTTTAGGTTTTTATCTTTTCTATTAGATTAGAGTATAGGCCTTTTTAAAGGTAAGGATTTTTCCTTGCCAACTTTGCATTTTTTAGTATTTAATGTAGTGCCATAGGCATAGGAATTATGTATATATACCTCTGTGTGTGTGTGTGTGTGTGTGTGTGTGTGTATACATGATTTACATACAGGCATTGCTGAATTGAGTTTTTGAATATGATTTGTGCTAGAGTGACAGTGGAAGATAATAGAAGAATAAAGATTATGAGGAAGCGGGAAGGAAAGAAAGGAAGAGAAAGAAGAGTGAAAAGAGATAAAAGAGGAGGGGAAATAAAGAAGGGGTTAGAGGGAGAGGAAAGGGCAGAGCAAAAGGAGCAGTCTGATGAAGAGTAGTGTCAATAATCCTATCTCTCAGTAGCTAGACATCACAGATGTAAAGATGAGTATTTTCAAAATCATCTTTCAACAAGTAGTATAAAAAGAAAATGTAAGAAGTGTTTAAAAATAACATTTTGTTTAGATGCTATCCTTCTTAGACATTGAGCTTATAACCATTAGCTCATTTATCCATCCCATCAACTACGAGTTAGGGGTCATGCTCCCCATTATACAGATGAAGAAATTGAGGCTCAAAAAGGCTGAGGGGACAGAGAGTGAATAGGTCTTCTTTTTCTAAAGCCCCCTCCTTTCCCACATACCCGTTAACCTGTGTGGACTTGTAACCTCAGGGTGATACGCTAAGTAATTGTTGCCAGTACTTTGTCTCAGCAGCAGCTTTGGAGTGAATGGTCTTCGTTAAGAACTAGTCTAGAGTCACAAGCAGTGGCTTATGCCTACAGCCTCTCTTGTCCAGTTAGCAGGGACCTGGAGGCACTAATGGGAATTTATGTTTCTGGCTGCCTGGGGCTCCGCTGATGAGGCCCTTTCAGTGAAAGAGCAGTGCCTTCAGTGTCTTCATGGCAAATGAGATTACTGATTTCTACCCAGCTAGCTGTATCCAAATGTCGGTTTTACTTTATGAACATAGGAGCACCTTGTTCTATGCTCATCAGAGGTGAAGGATTCTTCTCAAGAAGAAAGAAATTGAAGATGTCAATCAAAGACTCAATCAGAAATTGAAGAGAATGAGGAGGATGGGCAGAGAAGATTTGCTAGTTTTAAAGACTTGGGACTAGTTAATTAGTCCCCTGAACTTCCTTAGGTCTCTTCATCTGTAAAATGGGAATAAGAACACATCCACCTCAGAGCTACTGTTCTTCATGTATTTGGAAAACAATTAGAAAGCACCTGACCTAAAACACAAGAAGGTTCATGCAGTAAGAATGCTAAAAATCGAGGCTACTATTTGTGAATAATTATTATGTGCCAGGTATAGAGCTCATTTCTTTATATCAGTATTTCAAATAAACCTCATCACAGTCCCATTTTTCAGATTTGACAGTTGAAGCTCACAAAAGTTAAGTAATTACCTTGTAGAGCAGGAATTTGAACCCAGATACAGTCAGTGCTGGTACTCTTAAACTCTACATCATGTTGCTTCCGAAGCTGAGGCATATTTATAATAGTCATGGTTTTTACTAGCAAAAGAATTTATGTATCTCCTTTCCATGTGCCAGCACCGTAACCTTTCTAGGTTCTGCTATTTAGACAGTCTGTGATTTTCCTAAAATTACTTGCCAACTTGTGTAGGTGTAACTGATTTCTATAATTATTCTTATATTCTCAAATGGATGTATAACCGGAAAAGACCAAAATCCCCTAGAATAGATGATACTAGGCCTTGCAGCTGTCCAGGAATATATGACTATAAAAAGAGCTGCTTCTGACCTGCAGAAACCTGGAATCTGGAGGGAACGTAAAGACTCAGACTTGGGCAGGAAGGAGTAAAGAACTCTAAGCAAGTGCAAACTGATGAGTTATAGACACATGCTGAGAGAAGGAGTATCAGGGAGTTTCGTTTTGGTGTGTAGCCATGTGGGGCTGTACCTTTCAAATAAACTTGTGGCCAGGTACGCAGCATGGAAATCCTGGCAGATAAATGGTCGATGTGGCAATTTGGTCTATTTAACAACCATGTCCCATTAGATTCCTTGTCGATGTCATTGATTGTGCAGAAATGAGGCATCAGGATGGCCAAAACCTAGATAAGTCATCCATGATAATTAGTTTATTGACTCCTTGGAGATATGGTGCCTGTTTATTTTTTAAGATGATTGGGTCAATCCTTATCGTTTTCCTAACAACTTACCTTAGAATTAAGCTCTCCTTTTGCACGGCTAACAAAGCGTTTTTAATGTGCCTCCAGATACATTCTGTCATCTGCCACTAAATTGTAACTAAGATCCCTGAGAGGAGAAACCATATGCTTTTTCATTTGTTCATTATTTGCCTCTCTTTCCTATGGTGTTTAGCTCATAGTAGGTGCTCAATAAATGTTTACTGGCTTACAGCATTATTTAAACTGTCAACTTGATTTGTTTTGAATCTTACTGGTTTATTGTTGCAAAATATACACAACACTTTAATTATTTTAAAGTGTGCAGTTTAGTGACAGTACATTCACAATGTTGTGCAACTATTATTACTATTTCTACTTTTTCACAACCCCCCAAACAAATTCTATACTCCCTAAGCAATTATTCCCTATGTCCCCTTCCCCTCAGCCCTTGATAACTACTAATCTGCTTTCTGCCTCTATAGGTTTGCCTATTCTGGGTGCAGTCTGCCCTTTACACCCTCGAGTTCCATATCTGTGGGTTCTGGATCTGTGGCTTCAACCAACCACGTAGAGAAAATTTCAAAAAGTATTAATAATAATACAACAATAAAAAGCACAAAAAGTATAGTGTAACAACAGTTACATAGCATTTATATTGTATTAAGTATCATAAGTAATCTAGGGATTACTTAAAGTATAAAAAAGGATATGTGGAGGGTATATGCAAATACTATGCCATTTTGTGTAAGGGACTTGAGTATTCATGGATTTTGGTATCGGTGGGTGATGGGAGGGTGGGATTCTAGGACCAATCCTCTGCAGATACCAAGGGGTATTTCAAATCAATGGAATCAGACAATATGTGGTATTTTGTGTCTGGCTTCTTCCATTTCACGTTTTCAGGGTTCATCCATGTTGTGGCATGTATCAGTACACCATCTGGTTTTATGGAAGAATTAATATTCCATTGTAGGAATATACATTTTGGTTTTTCATTCATCAGTCAGTGGACACTTAGGTCCACCTCTGACTACTATGAATAGTGCTATGAACATTCGTTTACAAGTTTTTGTTTGAATCCTTGTCTACAGTTCTTTTGACTGTATACCTAAGAGTAAAATTGGTGAATCATTTGGTAATTAAATTATAAAAAAAAGACTTGGTGTAAAAATAAGTGTATTTTGTGGCAGATTTCATGATGGCATGATTATTCACTTCCTCTAAGAGGATTATACACATACGATGCATTACCATGTGACTAGCAGCACTGTACTGTGGTGCCAGTCACTCTGTGACTTTCCATTTTAGTGACATTGGCCTTGGCCGTGTGATTTGCTTTGGACAATGGAATGTGAGAGGACATGGTACGTGCCATATTTGGGCAAGACACTTTAGGAAACGTTGCTTGGCATGACTTTTGCTCTTTTCTCTTTATCATGAGGATGGCACATTCCTGAAAAAAGCCTGTTCCTTTAGCCTAGATCTAAAATGAAGAAGACATCTGGAACAGAGCCAAAGCACAGCTGACACAAAATATGAGCAACAAATCAACCTTTGTGGTTATAAGCCACTGGGATTTTGAGGTTATTTGTTACTGCACAGTAATTTAGCAAAATCTCCCTAATATTAAAACACTGGGTTAAATAACATAAACCACATTTGTTTACTGCAAGACTTCTCAGTGCCTTGACGGTGCTAATGTGTATTATGAGTCTGAAGAGGTCAATTAAGTACACAGTTTTCTGATTGTATGTGGGTTTGGACATACTTGCAGATTTGTGATTCTGTGGCGTACAACTTGGCAAATCCTGGACCATATATACCATTAAGGTTCAATCCTGTGCAAAATAACTTTCTCAAATGCCTCTATTCTTATAAAAGTTAGGGAGGTCTTCTTTTTCTTTTTTGTTCCTACACAAACTGGTGTATATGTTTGCATATACTTGATTGCTGTTGTACATTTATAAATCTTTTTGTAGCTCCCAGGTAGAGCCCCAAGAGGCCGTAAACCATGTCATAGTCATTTTTCGTATCTCTAGCATTCAGTATAGAACTGACTCAATAAAGTGATAAAAGAAAGAACTTTATTAATGGATGCTGAATTGAGTACTTTTATTTTTGCATACCTGCTATGATCTAGCACTGGGCTTGTTACCTTGGAAAGAATGCAGAAAAAAAAGAGATAACGTTATTGTCCTCAAGAATCGTAATTTATAGCAATGTATCCAAACAGATTATGTGCTGAAGTTAGTGGCCAAGTCTTTTTTTTATTATTTTTTTATTGTACTTTAGGTTCTGGGGCACATGTGCAGATCATGCAAGATTGTTGCATAGGTACACACATGGCAATGTGGTTTGCTGCCTCCATCCCCATGTCACCTATATCTGGCATTTCCCACCATGTTATCCCTCCCCAACCTCCTCAGCCCCCGCTGTCCCTCCCTTGGCACCCCCCAACAGATGCCAGTGTGTGATGCTCCCCTCCCTGTGTCCATGTGTTCTCACTGTTCAACACCCGCCTATGAGTGAGAACATGCGGTGTTTGATTTTCTGTTCTTGTGTCATCTTGTGTCAGTTTGCTGAGAATGATGGTTTCCAGATTCATCCATGTCCCTAGAAAGGACACGAACTCATCATTTTTTATGGCTGCATAGTATTCCATGGTGTATGTGTGCCACATTTTCCTTCTCCAGTCTATCGTCCATGGGCATTTGGGTTGGTTCCAGTTCTTTGCTATTGTAAACAGTGCCGCTATTAACATATGTGTACTTATGTCTTTATAATAGAATGATTTGTAATCCTTTGGGTATATACCCAGTAAAGGGATTGCTGGATCAAATAAAATTTCTATTTCTAGGTTCTTGAGGAAGTGCCACACTGTCTTCCACAATGGTTGAACTAGTTTACACTCCCACCAACAGTGTAAAAGTGTTCCTATGTCTCCACATCCTCTCCAGCATCTGTTGTCTCCAGATTTTTCAATAATCGCTATTCTAACTGGCATGAGATGGTATCTCAATGTGGTTTTGATTTGCATTTCTCTAATAATCAGTGATGATAAGCATTTTTTTCACATGTATGTTGGCCTCATATATGTCTTCTTTTGAAAACTGTCTGTTCATATCCTTCACCCACTTTTGAATGGGCTTGTTTTTTTCTTGTAAATCTGTGTTAGTTCATTGTAGATTCTGGATATTAGCCCTTTGTCAGATGTGTGGATTGCCCACGTTTTTTCCCATTCTGTTGCTTGCTGGTTCACACTAATGATTGTTTCTTTTGCTGTACAGAAGCTCTGGAGTTTAATTAGGTCCCATTTGTCTATTTTGGCTTTTCTTGCCAATGCTTTTGGTGTTTTAGTCATGAAGTCCTTGCCTATGCCTATGCCTATGCCCTGAATGGTTTTGTCTAGGATTTCTTCTAGGGTTTTTATGGTGTTAGGTCTTATGTTTAAGTCTTTAATCCAGGTGGAGTTAATTTTAGTGTGAGGTGTCAAGAAGGGGTCCAGTTTTTGCTCTTTCTGCACCCTGCTAGCCAGTTTTCCCAACACCGCTTATTAAACAATAAACAGAAGCTGCAATTTTCGTCTCTGATAAAACAGACTTTAAAGCAACAAAGACCATAAGAAACAAAGAGGGATATTACATGGTAGTGAAACGATCAATGCAACAAGAAGAGCTAACGATCCTAAATATATACGCACCTAATACAGGAACACCCAGATACATAAAGCAGGTTCTTAATGACTTACAAAGAGACTTGGACTCCCACACAGTAATAGTGGGAGACTTTAACATTATACTGTCAATATTAGACAGATCAACGAGATAGAAAATTAACAAGGATATCCAGGACTTGAACTCAGACCTGGAACAAGTAAAATTAACAATTATTTACAGAACTCTCCACCCCAAATCCACAAAACATACATTTTTCTCAGTATCACATTACACCTATTTGAAAAGTGACCACATAACTGGAAGTAAATCACTCCTCAGTAATCGCATAGCATTTCACAGGTTTAAATAATATATTGGTTGGCTGCTTGTTTGTTATTTTCATCCCTTATTCCTTCCTGTCTTCATTGTTAAGCACAATTATTGGCATAAAAGAGGTTTTTAATACCCATTTTTAGACTGCATTCTAGCCTAGAATCCTGTTCTCTCTCCCTCTTTCACTCTTACATTCTTTTTTTCTTTCTTTCACTCGTTCTTTCTTCTTTTCTTTTTCTTTCTTTCTAAAAAATAAAAAATTTAAAAAAAATTTAAAAAAGAACTCTAGAGATCTTCAGAACGTCCCCCTTAAGTCTCCCTCTGAGTACTGTTGCTGGCAGACTTGTGAGGAAATGACCTGAGACTGGGGAAAGAATTACTTTGAAAGGATTAGAGGGAACACTCTCCAAAGCTCACACAAGACTGAGAGTATTTTCTATTCCCTTCGAAGTGGGCAATCTCATAATTAATGAGACATCATGGAGAATATTCAGCAGGGTCTCTTCTCTGCAGTAGATTGAAATTAGCCATAGACTGAGCACTGCTGTGGTACTGCCTATCAAAGCTTAAAAGCATGATAAGAACTCTTCCCAAGTAAAAATCGTGGAGCAGAAAAAGCTCAAAACAATTTCTAGACATAAAAAAATGTCCAGCACCCAATAAGACAAAATTCACAATGTCTGGCATCCAATAATTTACCAGGCATGGAAAAAAAAAAAAAAGGAAGAAAATATATGGTGCATAATTAGGAGAAAAATCAATCAAAACCAACCCAAAAATTGCATAGATGACAAAATTATTAGATAAGGATGTTCCTTATGTTCAAGAACCTGGAGAAACAACTGAGTATGTTAAAGAGCATACTATGTAAAATATAAAAAATAACTTCTTGAGATTAAAAACTACAATTTCTGAGACAAAAATACACTGGATGGAATCGATGATAGATTAGACAATGCCAAAGAAAGGATTACTGAATATAAAAACAGAGGGTAGAGACTATCCAGAATGAATCACAGAGAACACAATCCTTGGAAACAATACAAACAAAACCTATTTATAGTGGTATACTTTGGTAGTTTACTTCAAGTGGCCCAAGATGCACGTTACTGGACTCTCCAAAGAGAAGAGGCAGGGTGCAAAAAAAGGTTTGATGGAATAATGGCCAAAAATTGTCCAAATTTGATGAAAACTCTAAATCCACAGTTCTAACACTCAACAGATGGCCAAGAAACACGAAGGAAACATACCAAAGCACTTTATAATAAAATTGTTTAACACCCAGTGATACAGAGAAAAACCTAAAAGCAGCCACAGAAAAAAGACACATTGTATATAGAGAAACAGAGTTAAGGATGACAATAGATTTCTCATCAGAAACAGTGCAAGAGAAGAGAGTAAGGCAATATTTAAAGAACTGATGGAAAACAACTGTCAGCTTAGATTCTATACCCAGCAAAAATGTTTCCAAAGCTAAAATTAAAGATTTTTCAGACATGTACAAAATGAAAAAATTTGTTACCAGCAGATTGGAGATACCTACATACATGTGTGTATACACACACACACAGTGTTCAGTACTCTTCATTACATACATTTATATGTATAGTAATGAATATACACATATATGTATAATAATGAATATATATCTATATATGTATATGTATGTATAGTAATGAAGAGTACTGAACATAGTAATGAAGAGTACTGAACGTTGTAACAATGTGGGTAAATATAAAATTGTTATTAGTAAACTGGAGATGTATATATATGTGTGTGTGTGTATATATATACACATACATATATACATGTATGTATAGTAATGAAGAATACCGAATACTCTGTGTGTGTATGTGTGTGTGTATATATATATATACATGTGTGTGTATATATATATACATGTGTGTATATATATATACACACACACATACACACACAGAGTATTCGGTATTCTTCATTACTATACATACATGTATATATGTATGTGTATATATGTGGATATATATGTATGTACAGTAATGAAGAGTGTTGAACATGGTAACAATGTGGGTAAATATAAAAACCCTTAAGCAATCATTTAAATCTTAAAAAGCATTTAAGACCAAAACATAACAATGTATGTTGGAGTTTATAATATATATAGAGTAAAATGTATGATAATATCACAAAAATCAGGAGAGGAGAAATATATGATTATTAGATTCTTGTAATATATATGAAATGATACATCACTTGAAAGTAGACTGTGTTACGTTAAAGATGCATATTATCAGTCTTAGAACCACCACTAAATTAAGACTGCAAAGAGTTGTAGCTAAAAAGCCAACCATGTTATGGTGGATAACATGGAATTGTAAGGGATTCTTGACTAACCCCAAAGTAATGTTGATGGATATAAACTTTATCATGATTGTGGTGATGTTCTTCATGAGTATATACATATGAGAAAGCTTATCAAACTGTAAACTTCATGTACATATTATTGCATGTCAGTTTTTACCTTAATAAAGCTGTTAAAAAGTTAAGGTGGATCTAACTACTCACTGTATCTAAAATCTAAAATATTTTTTAAGCAACAAAATGTTCCATAGTTCACATTAATGTGCCACAAATTCAACTCCATAATTCTGGAGAATAAATGAGAATTGTAGAAGCATGGTATTTCAAAGAGCTAGAAGATATCTGAGAAGCCATCTATTCCTCCTTCCTCATTTCATTTATATGGAAATGAAGGTCCAGATAAATAATGTGAGTTACCCCAATTTATTACCAGTCATCCAAGATGAGAGTAAACAGTAATAATAATACAAAAAAGTAAATGCTTACTTAGTTTATCTTTTTGTGAAACTTCCCATTGTGATGGACATGGTTTTGCCTACAACACATGGGTTGAAGATCGTGTTTTGACTAAGACACTGGGAAATCAAGCTACGAGTGGTACGGTAACTGGAGCTACTGGGAATAGCAGTAGCTGAATGATATAGTTAATTCCAAGGCAGCCTCCTTGTTACTAGTGATCATGATCTTCTTGAATTCTTTAAGTAAGCAGTGACTTCAAAGACTTAGGGTATTAAACTTCAAAAAAGCACATTTGGGGAATTAATCAATCTAATAAATATGGTGCAGAGGGAAGAAGTATTAAAATCTATAACTGGATGGAATTTGGAACATCTGAATAGACAGTATAATTAAACTATAGTGGATTACAATTGCTCTGGAAAAGAAGATTGGAGATTGCTTGCTCTTTGCAAAGTGAATTTACAAAGGGTGGCTTAAAAACCTATGTGCAAAGAAAAATCTGACTTGGAAAGGAAAGGGACAGGAGGAAATCAAATGAGAATATACAACTCAAGTTAGGGCAGCCAAAGAGCAGGATGAATTAATGTAAGCAAATGAGAATGAGAAAGGTTTTGTCGAATAGACAAAAAATAAATAAATAAATGGAGGCAAGGGAAATGGGAGGCGGGTTGATGGAGGAAGATGATTACAAGATTAAAGATGACTTTGAAGGTTGCTGAGGGATAGCTACATTCCCCCTTCTCCCCACTCTGTCAGCTCTGCTTTGATAAGAGAAATGAAGAAAATAAACTCAGACAATTAAAAGGCAATAAAGACTCCTCCAAAACAGCTTTTGATAAAAAGCAGGGAAGAAAACATGTTACAACTTTTGCTTTCCATTAAGAAGTAGCCCTGCTAATAAAAACCAGAAGGCAGTACAGGATGGATCTCGCTATAGGAGGATTTAGGTATTTCTATAGAATTTAGGGAAATAAACTAGGTAAAATATTAGCCTTTAGAAAAGCTAGAAACACCTTAGTAATACATGCCAAAACCAATGTCAATGTTTAGTAGAATGGTGGAATTCATTTGGACAGAGAAGAAAATCTATAAAAGTATGAAGAATAAACAATTACTATTATTGTTAAATAGTCTGAGTGTTTAGGTAATCAAATTAAGTTATTTGGGTTCTGCTTTAACTCTTTTGAGAAAGTTTTTTTTTAAAGGGACTACATAATATGAGCAGGAAAAGTAAAATGATCTGTCAAACTTCCTTTTATATTACAGCTATGAAAATAAATCTTGATCGCTATTTTCCAGGCTTGGGAATTTAAGGAATTTGGTCAACAAGGCCAATCCCAAGTCTGTCTGCACATATTAGGGCAATAGGCATTTCTCTACTTTATGTGATATCCAGGATCTATGAATCTCTCCTGCCCAAAACTCTTCCCGTCTCCACCTGCCTGGAAGCTTAAAATTCCCCAAGTACAGCTTTTCATTGGATAAAAAACATCTACTCTGTTTAAAGGTAGGGTTGTGTTACCTGGGAGGGGTAAAATACATTGCCTTTAAATACTACTTAATAGAGGAATTGATTTGGATTGATTTTCTTAAAGAATAAGATACAAAGGCTTCGAGAAATAATAAAAGCTAACATTTATTAAGTGCCAAGTACCGTGCTAAGTGATTCACATAAGATTCTCTCATTATTCCTCTGGATGTTCCTTTGAAGGAATATACTGATACAATTCCATTTTTTCTGGTGAGAAAACAAAGGCACAAAGAAGTTTAGACAGTTACCCATGATCAATTTGCCAATGAAGAGTGGAGCTGATATTTAGAAGGATGCAGGGAACAGGGACTATAGAGAGGAGATAGGACCTATAAAAAAGAGAGGGTCTCCAAAGACAAAACACACAAACCCCTCTGCCTTCAACTTTTATAAGGAGCTGGCTCTTGTTTTCCCACTTCATGGTAGGGTAATGTATACCTAAAATTCTGTGATTCTACAATTCCATTAGGGAGCAAGTTCCCAGGAAAATGAATTTAGAAGATGGGTATATTCTGGTGAGGGAAGGGGAGATTGAGAACATAAGTTTAGAGGCTGGGGCAGGGTCTCTGACTTTGGAAAGCCTGGGAGTCCCAGAGCAGCTAGAGGGCTCCTCATGGTGGCCTGGCTCCACTTACCCCTTAGGGCCCTGAGCATTTTACTGCTTTCTAAATGAAACCCCCTCCTACAAACATAGGAAAGACTCTGTTATCATCATACACATTTACCTGAAACACACTAATGAATTATCTCTAAGGCCCTGTGCATTTGTAAACCTTTTATCTTGCTGGGGCCCAGAGAGGAGGCAGCCTATGGGTATCTGTGTAGGAGTAGGGAGTAGATTTGTTGGGCAAAATGGGGGACCCAGGTTGGGGATAAAAGCTGGTGGTGAGCCAGGTGTGAAGAAGGGGCTTGATGGGAGACATCAGCAGAGCCTCGAGGCTCATATCCTTCCTGATTTCAGTAGCTTAGCAAGAATTTAGCTCAGTCGAATTAGCTCAGTGGCAGGACAGATTGACACTAGCTGCTGATCTCTTCAGTCCTAAAGCTCTCATTGTCATACAATCAACTAGATGTTTCTCAGTCCCCTTTTCCATAAATATTTAGAACATCATGGAGCAGGTTCTTTCTATTGGTGCCCTTTCCACAGTATACCCAGCTGTGCCTAACCCAGAAACCCCTATCCAGGAGGCAAACAGATGAGAACCTGTGTATGCCATTGCTCTGCCCGTGAGCTTCTAAAAAGAGATCTTATTTCATTACATATTTATGTTATATAGCACAAATGCTGGTTGTCCATATGTCTCCTTTGCAGGTCTGGGCAATGGTGAACCAGGCAAATAGTGCCGGGAAGGGATCATCTAGAATTGAAGAATGGAGTGTTAGGTGGAGAGCATACACAGGCACCATTTGAAGGTGCCTGCAGTTTACTAGCTATCAGAGCAGGAATCCATCCTGAATTTGGAGAGGCAGTCTGCATGGTGCCCAGGAAGAAACAATCACCGAGTAACCAGGAGGCAGAACCCAAGCCAGTTCTAGGAAATTAAAAGTCTAGAAACTCAGGTTAAAGCACATGGGCAATAGGAGTTGGAAAACAGAGATAAGCCAGGTGGGGGTATATACACAGCACTGGAGGCAAGAAGAAACTAGAAAGCAAACAACGCCCTAGTGTGTGATATGCATGCACTGACCTCTCCAGGAGCACTATACTGTGTCCAGGGCAGGATTAGACATGGGCAGGCAGGGATTCTTGGCCAGGGCTGAGTGTATTTGCAAAGTGGAGCAGAGGATGGGGAAGCCCATGTCCAGAAAGGTACCAGAACTAGACAGAACCAGGGTCAGTCAGGCTGACGTTGCCAGAAAGGCCAGAAAAAGTTCATCTGGGCTGACCAGGCTGGGCAGGGCCTACATAATCTAGGTAGGACTCTTAGATGTATTGCAGAGAGTCATAGGCACAGAGAATGGGATGTAGTGTTATCTAGGGTCAGCTAATGGAGGACTGAAAGATTAGCAAATTATCAAGACAGCAAAGAAGGTTCAAGCCAGATCAATCTGTAAAATACCTAGGGGAGCCTAATTAGACAGAGGTCCCTTGCTGAATGAGGCTGATTTTTACAGCAGCTCCTGAAAACCCAATTGTGGCTGCTTTGGGGTTTAGTCTGAAGCATTAAAGGATCTCAGCTGGTCAGGGAAGCTCTGTGTTCTTGGGGAGGGGGAGGAACTAGCTCCCATTTACCTTGTCGTATCAAAATCTGAATTCTGAGGGAGGGCATGGTCCTAGAATGGGCTTCTGTTGGGATATTTATTACTGGGGCCTTTTTGGGCTACATGCTGGAAGGGTGGTAGTCATTCTTTAGGGACTCATCTTCTTAGCTTGAGTCTTCTTCCTTAATACATAGCACCTTTCTATCTTTCTACAGCAGAAGCAATAATCTACTCACACAAACCCCAAAGAAAGTAATAACGTTGATTTATTGATTTATTGAGTACTTTACTCATTCATTCGATGAATGTTGATTAAGAATCTACTAGACTGATGGTCTGGATACAATGGTGAACTAGTTAGACAGCATCCCTCTGAGTACATTACAGGGAGGCAGGCAAGACGGAGAAGTAAACAGCCATTGTATTAAAGTGCAATCAGTGATATAACATAACTATACATGGGTGCTGTGGGACTACAGGCAAAAGGTATCTAACCCTGACTTGAAGGGTCATGGAAGACTCTAGGAGGTGGTCAGTCTTGGTCTGCAGAACTCCTCCTGATGACCTGTCTCCCTCATTGATTCTGGCCGAGGATTCTCTACTGCTTTCTAAATGAAACCTCCTCTTGTAAACAAGGAAAGACTTTTATCAGCATACACATTTCCCTGAAACATACTAATGCATTATCTCTAAGGCTCCGTGCATTTGTAAACATTTTATCTCTAATTGTGGAATGAAAGATTATTTCCTGTTCAAAGGAATTTCAGGTTTCAGCAAATAGATATAATGGGCACTTTTTCTATGATTTTTTTTTTCTAAATTGTAAGCAGGTGAGCATGCTGCATGGAAAGTGAGCACATAAAGTGTGATGGCAAGAGACTGAGACGTGTTTCTCTATATACCAAAATACACCATCAAAATTAAAAGACCTGTCCCAGACTGGAAGAAATATTTGCAGCACATATAATAGATGAAAGGATTCTCTCCACAATGCATAGAAGTCATTTGAAAATCACTGAAGCAAAGGATAAACAACCATGTAGAAATATGGGCAAAGGACTTAAAAAGACAACGTAGCCCTGTTCATTTAGTCTTTTCACTTGCACAACTTGTATATGAAGAAAGTTCAGAACAGTTATAGAAAGTTTACAAGAAAATTAACTTGACATGTTATAGTGATAGATATTATTATTGTGTTGCATGATAATTGGATTTAATTTGCATGAAGCCTGTAATTAGTATTACTTTTAGCTAGCCAAAGTTTCAGTTCTTTTTGTCACTTTTAAAGTTTCTTGGTAATACTAATTATTGTCAAATATGTCATTTTCCCTTGAACACATGCTCTTACACACACACATGCACACTCCTATACGCAAACACTCACCTTTGCAGGGAAAGTGATAAATGTTGCTCAGGTTCCACACCTCTGCCATCTCTACCCCGTGCCCCTCACCTATGATTGCTGCTCCCTCTGATCACCTAGGCTCCCCTACCTTTGGAGTGATGTTGTTGAGCAATAGAAAGTTTCCAGCTCCTTCTCTCCTCTCACATTCCCAGGTGTCCCTTTGATAATGAACCAAGACAGAGAAGTCTGTGCATTAAGGGAGCAGAAAACCTTTTTAGGAAGAAAGTGGCAGCTATGTGGAGGGCATTTGGTGAAGAGGCACAAACTGGTCAGTGTTGGAGGAGAAAGAGACAGAAGGGCTGGCTGGGTAGTGCCAGAGTCTCAAGATGATAGGAAAGAATCTCAGAAGACTCAGGGAAGGTAGAGGGCTCGGATACCTCTGACTTCAGACCCAGGTGCTGAAGTGCAAGAACCCAGCAATTCCAGGACTTTCCTCCCTGCAACCATTGCAGAAAAGGATGTCTGAGGGAGCAGTCCAGGTGCATTCATGTGAGGACAGCCAGGTTAGCAAGAGAACGGAACTCTCATAGTTCTTTCTGACTCGTCTTTCACTGTCACCTTTGTCCCTCTGGGCCCATCAAGACTTAGCCTGGTGCTTAGGAGACCTGGGAGGCTCTCTGCGCTGCACATTGTTTAGTTGATGCATGAAAATTCTTTCATAGGAGATAAAATCCTTAATTCCACAATTAAAGATAAGAGGCTTAAAACTGTCTGGGGAAACTAATGCCTACTTAAGAAGGTGTTTTTGTCAAATTGTAAAAGACTTAGAATTATGGCATCCTGTTCTGTTTTGATGGAGTTCAGAGAAGCAGTGAGAAGGCAGAAGAACCCAGATCCCGAGACTAGCAAGAGGCCACCAGGGTGATTGTTACCCTGGAATCACGATGACTTTTCATTGGTCTGGAACAAGTGGAAATGGTCTAGGCCCAGGGTCCCTCTGGCTCATACTGGGAGGATGATGCTGCTGAGCCCAGCCAGAGAAGCAGGTGAGGAGAGATGCGGGTGGAAGGTGGTGCTAGGTGATGCTTACTAACAAGCCTTGGGCCTCCCACCCTTCTGGGAATCCATGTACCACGTCTCAGGGCAATTAGGCACTCCTACAGTCACAAGGTTGTTAGTGGGAATCTTGTTCTGCCTTTGTTTCTTCTTCTTGGCACAGTTGCTGGCCTCTAAATTTTCTTCTCTCTCTCTCTCTCTTTTTTTTTTCTAAGATGGAGTCTCGCCCTGTCGCCCAGGCTGGAGTACAGTGGCTTAATCTCGGCTCACTGCAACCTCTGTTTCCTGGGTTCAAGTGAATCTCCTTCCTTAACCTCCTGAGTAGCTGGGAGTCCAGGTGCCCACCACCATAAACCTGGCTAATTTTTGTATTTTTAGTAGAGCTGGGGTTTTGCCATGTTGGCCAAGCTGGTCTCAAACCCCTGACCTCAGGTGATCCACCAGCTTTGGCCTCCCAAAGTGCTGGAATTACAGGTGTAAGCTACTGTGCCCAGCCTGCATTTTCTTCTGAAGACAGCTGGGCAGGAGTGAACATAGAGCCCTTGGGGGTTGTGAAGCCAACTGCTAGAGAGGATGATCAAGATCAGTTTTTCTGTAATGAACATTGTCCTCCATGTAGCTAGCCCCCTCTTTGTTTCATGGCCCACCCTTGATGTTTTATAGTTCTATAATGATGCAGGAGCTGACACACTGTTTGGGTATGTGTGAGGACAGGTTATTTTATCTGTGTAATAGCTGGTACCAATGTTATTAAACAGAAGTGACCAGACTTAAGAAACAAAAATTGGAGGGTTGAAAAGGTTAATGAGAGAGTCGTAAAGAAGCTGGTGGACTGCAAACATTGCTTCACACTGAGATTATTTAGAAATTTGGAACCTCTGAGTCCCTGGAAGGAAAAGGGGATATTACATGCACAGACATTTTATTTATTGTTTTCTCTACAAACAGTAAGTAATAAACAGATGAAACTACAAGGCTATAGAATTGTATTACCTTTTGGCTTTGGCCAAGTAAAACTTTAATTTTCTAAGTAGAGATAACAGACAGCTTCTATTACTCTGAGGCAGGGGAAGGGCTGCTGTGAAATCTTCACATAAGGGGATTTGTTCTGGGCTTTAATGGCTCCCGGGGAAAAATGCACAGGGGGCTGGATGATCTAGGGCAGAATGCTTTGGATTAAGGGTAAGCTCCCTCCCAGAAGCACGCCAGTCAGATTTACAGAGATACCTGCACATGAACTGAACGTTCTGAATTCCAGTAGTAGAGTGTGGCTTATTTCCCTTCTCCAGCTCTTTATGCCCGGCCCTTTAGCTCAAATTGAAAGTTCAAAAGGCAAATAGATCAATGCTTGATTTTTCTCCTAGCATTCATGTCCTGCAGGGTCTGGGGTCAGCTGGCTGTGGCTGTGGGGGAGAGGATTCTACTGATTATTGTATGTGTAAATCAGGTTGCACTGAGCCATGTTGTGGTAACCAACAATCCTAAGAACTCAGTGGTTTGATAACAAAAGTTTATTTCTTGCTCCTGCAAAATTCACTGTGGTTCCAGCAACTCTCCAGGAAGCTATCCTCCATGCAGTGAGTCATTGATCCAGCTGCTTCAGTCTTTTGGCCCTAGCATTTCAACACATGGCCTTTAAACTCTTCACCAAAGGGAAGGAGGGGAGCTGGTGATTCTCACTGAGACTATCTGGACTCGGCTTGGAAGGGACATGCTGTTTTACATATCATCCACCAGAACTAGTCTCACGATTCTGCTGACTTCAAGGCAGTGAAATATTATAACCTCCCATGTGCCCCGAAAGGAAAAGATGACTGCATATTGGTAAGGACTGGTGCTGTCTCCCATAGTGTTCTTTCCATATGTTGATAATTTTGAAAAAAAAATGATATTGACTATTGATATTATTATTCCTATTTTTCACTCAAGAATACCAGGATTCAATGAAGTTGAGGGACTTGCCAGTGAGCTGCTGGGTCAGTATTCAAAACTGATCTGTTTAACTCCCTTACATATGGTGTTTGTTCATTTCATTTTTATCTCAGTGGCAAAGGGTTGGGTTAATCATATACATTATCACCATTCCATTGATCCAAATCAAGCCCCCACATTTGGGTTTCGTTTACTTATTTATTCCCTTCTATTTCCATTACTCAGGCTCAGCCAACCTCCCTGCATCCCCTTCGACAAATATGTTTTATATATATATATATATATATATATATATATATATATATATATATCATATATGTATGTTATATGCTTCATATATATATATGCCTCAAATATGTTATATATATATATATAAAGTTTCTCTGTGCTCTTGTAAAATGTGTGTTCATATTTGAATGGCTTATGCTCTCTCAACCATGACATACCATCTCTCAAACTGCATTCATAATCTCTGGAAAGTCCTTATAAAGATAGTGAAGGGGAGAGAGAAACACTGATCAGTTATGTGTGATCACTTTATACAGCTCAGGCAGAAGTCTCTGACTTCCAGTGTTCCCTGCAGTAGACTAGTGTGTGCGTGTGTGTTTCCCTTTTAATAAGGTACCAGTTGCCTCCACCACATGCATTTGCCCCTGCTAGTCATTGTTTATCCTTAGATAGGGCGGTTAATGAGTGTCTCAGGACCTCAGTTTTGCCATCTATGCAATGGAGCCAAGGAGAGCTTCCCTGGATCACTAAGGGATGTCTTGATGTTTAGTGACTTTAGAAACCAAACTGAAAAGAGACCCAGGATTTCCTTGGAGGCTAGGGCTTTGCAGATATAAACTCTTATCATCCTTATTTTCTTGGTGACAGGTTTATAGCCTGTGGGACTCACTTGGTACCTGTCACTTACCTTCCTCTTGATCCCTTGCTACAGAGCTATATTTGTCATTGCATCTCATGATCAAAAGCATATGGGAGATGGTGCTGGAAACACATTGTTATCTCCAGGACACTGTAGGTACCGGGCTGCCTTCAGAAGAAGCAGGAGGCATTTTAGGAGAGGCTGAAGTCTGGTCTACTTGTGGCCACCCAGTCTACATTATTTAATTAGCATCTACTGTATGCAGTGGGTGTGCAGTGTATAAAACACTATTAAGAGCCGTGAATACATTTCTTGACATAGAGGGCCACATTTGATTTATCTTTGCTAGCTGCTGGCTTCTCTGTTAGACTTCCTAAAACAGCACCCTCCAGCACTCTCAGTTGGCTCATTTTTTTCCCCTTAAATCTTTTATTACCTGCTATGTCATGTATTTGTTTATTTGCTATCTATGTCTCCCTTGCTGACCCTATGACAACAAAAAGCTAGAATGTAAGCTTCACAAGAACAGGAACTTCATTTTATTTACTGTTAAGTTCCCCATGCTTGGCACAGTGCCAGAAACACAGCAGGACACGTTCATGGACTGAACGACTGGCAGGTACCTTTGAACACTTCCCATGTCTGTGCTATGAATGTGTGATCTTTAATTGGTATGGTGAAAAGAGGATGTAATAAAAAATAACACCCACACCTTGCTTTTAAGAAATAGCATAGTTAGGGAGACAAGGCTAAAGTGCACAGGATGAAACTCCACAGCTCTCCCAAGTGATTCTAATTGTATTCATTGTATTGTGCCTTCTAAAATCCCCTTGTGCACTATTTGTGAGCAGGCTATTTATCTTTATTCTCTTTCTTAAATTGAGACACTGCTCTAGCAGTTAATAGCCATGGTATTTCACCTCAGAGTTGTCTGGCGCCTGGTAGTGTGGTGAAGTGATCCCTGTGTTCAGCTTATCGATATCCATTTGGTGCATTTGTCTTCTAGACTGGCTCTTTCTCAGCCTGCCGCAACTATTCTTTAATCCTGTAAGTCATTTTAATCTGAGATGCTCTGCAGATGAAAGTTATACCGCATATGCCATATAAATTAATATTATGATGCTAAGACCATTCCATTTGTCTAGAGATTTGCAATGATTTACTTTTTATGGATAAAGTTTTATTCAACTCTTAACAGTGAAACATAAAACTGTTACAATTGTAATGAAATCTATAAAAACACACGGTAGTCTTGGGTAAAATGTGTCCGTGGGTGATGATGATACCTCTGGGAACAAATTGAAGAATGCTTTCATTTGTTATTCTCAAAGGTACTCTTGGCAAATCCTGGGTGATCCCAGATCCGAGCCCTGAAACAGCCTTGTGTATAACTGTGGTTCCTGAACTCCAATCAGAATTTATCAAAATTTGAAACTCTCAGTGTTTACAGAGGGCCTAAAAAGGGACATCAAAGAAAGATGAACTTGTTTCTAACCCCTTTGCCAAATATGGAACAGGTTGGGCGCCTCAGCAAGGGTTGCAGTAGGAAACATGGCAAAATCAGATTAAGATAATTTGAGAAGATTTTTATTAAAGGTACCATTTTCAAAGGTATGGATGTAGGAGAACCATAGGTGATGGCAGGACAAAGGTGGGGCTCCAGTACCACCCACAGGTCTAAAGTAGCGGGGAGACCAAGTGGTTCCTAAAACTCTGGGACAAATTGGTCTTCTGGAGAGTTTCACTTGACTATAGTTAAGATCTTGGGAAACACGGCAAGCCCACAGCCACCCTGGAGGAAGGGAATTGGAGAAACTCCTCCTTCCCTCTGTTCTTTTGCCAGGGTTGCTAATTGACCAAATTCAGCTGCAAGCCAGAGGACAAAGGGACCCATGGATGTTGTCTACTTAGGTCAGACTTGTGGGTCACAGAGAAGTTTGGAGCATAGTGAAGAGGGATCTAGGAGACAGCTGGAGGAAAAGGTCAATGCCAGGATCTCAGCCTTTGCCTTTGGAGCAGTAAAGATAACACTTCTTCAAGCTGTTATAAAATCCTGGCAATTTATGGGTCCACTGGATGTTCGTCATAGGCAAAACCCCGTTATATAATTTTTGTGTCCTGCCTGGTTTTCTGAATGAGTTATGGCAAGACAGAAGAGAAGGTGAAAGAGAAACAAGAGTCCTCAAAAAGTTGGACCCAAAACCTAAGAGTCAAGCTCTTTTGCTATTGCAATAGTCATTGGTGTCACAAATTTGACTGTTAAAAGTTTTTACTTTTTTTAGACTTTAGGATTCCCAACCTTTATTTTGTGATTTATTTTGTAATTAAGGTAAGAAATATTTTGGGGCCATAGAAGGTGTTTATGATGTTGTCCCTGGTATGAATTATCATTTACTATGTCAGTTTTCATCAGCCTCTCATCAAAAGCTGTGCTTACGTTCCCAGGCTTTCAGAAAGGGTTTAAGGGAGTGACGATAAGCAGGGTAGGGATGGTGCTTCTCAGGGTCTCTAGCCTTGATGCAAGAAGTGGTCCAAAGACCAAACAAATATGTGAACCACTAACCAAAGCAAGAGTTTTCAACCTTTGGTTATTTGTGATACATAGATGGTTTTGCCTTGTATGTTTAACTGTCCTGCTTTATCTCCTCATTGTTTCATCTAAGAATGCCATATGAGCCATATGACACATGCACATAGGCAATTTTTTTTTTAAAGATGGAGTTTTGCTCTTGTTTCCCTGGCTGGAGTGCAGTGGTGTGATCTCGGCTCACTTCAACTTCTGCCTCCCGGGTTCAAGAGATTCTCCTGCCTCAGCCTCCCAAGTAGCTGGGATTACAGGCGCCCACCACCATGTCCAGTTGATTTTTTTGTATTTTTAGTAGAGATGGGGTTTCATCATGTTGGCCAGGCTGGTGTCGAACTCCTGACCTCAGGTGATGTACCTGCGTCAGCCTCCCAAACTTCTGGGATTACAGGTATGAGCTATCATGCCCAGCCACACATGTGCAATTCTTATTTCTTTATTTTTGAAATCTGTTGATGAATGTTGAGTTACTTATACCCCTCAGTTAATGGTATGTTCTTCCCATTGGTCCATGTAAGATTGGCTACTCATTCAGTCATTCTTTTATTCCAGTTCCTTCCTTGTTCCTATAGGCAACCATTCTAATGTCAAATGTGCATCCTCTTGTTTGGATGTATTATCTTAAAAAGTAAATTATTGTTATGTATATATACATATTTTCAACTTACATAAATTGTATTACATTATGTCCTTATCAGCACTGTGTTTTCAGATATATCCATGTTATATGTACATATAGACTATTGCATTTAGCTTATTCCATTCATTTAGGAAAAGAATGTCATATTAATTGTATTAACTCATTAATGAATATCACATTGATGATTTTTTGCCACAGTTTGCCTATCTACTCTGATTTATGGCCACTTTGATGATCTCTAACTGCTTACTATCTGAAATCATACTTCAGGTGAATATTTCTGCCCACTGCTCAAGGGTTTTTATAATTCCACATCATCACTAACACCCGGTTTTAACCAGCTTTCTAATTCTTGCCACTTTACTTGGTGTAAAGTGATATCTCAGGCCGGGCTTGGTGGCTCATGTCTGTAATCCCAGCACTTTGGGAGGCTGAGGCAGGTGGATTATGAGGTCAGGAGTTGAAGAGCAGCCTGGCCAAGTGAAACCCCGTCTTTACTAAAAATACAAAAATTAGCTGGGTGTGGTGGTGGGCGCCTGCAATCCCAGCAACTTGGGAGGCTGAGGCAGAGAACTGCTTGAATCCGGGAGGTGGATTGATGAGATTGCGCCACTGCACTCCAGCCTGGGAGACAGAGCGAGACTTCACTTCAAAAGAAGAAGAAAAAAAGGTGAAGTCTCATTCTTGCTTTAATTTACAATCCTGTGATTACTAATAATTTTGAACATTTCTTCATATATTTCATAGCCATTTAGGTTTCCTCTTCTGTGAATTGCATGTTCCTATTCTTTGCTCATTTGAAAATTGATGTTTCTTTCTTTTTTTTAAATTATACTTTAAGTTCTGGGGTACATGTGCAGAACATGCAGGTTTGTTACATAGGTATACATGTGCTATGGTGGTTTGCTTCATCTATCCCCCCGTCATCTACCTTAGGTATTTCTCCTAATGTTAGCCCTCCCCGATCCCCCCACCCTCTGCTATCCCTCCCCTAGCCCCCCACCCCCAGACAGAACCCAGTGTGTGATGTTTCTCTCCCTGTGTCCATGTGTTCTCATTGTTCAACACCCACTTATGAGTGAGAACATGTCATGTTTGGTTTTCTGTTCTTGCGTCAGTTTGCTGAGAATGATGGTTTCCAGCTTCATCCATGTCCCTGCAAAGGACATGAACTCATCCTTTTTATGTGGCTGCCTAGTATTCCATGGTGTATATGTGCCCCATTTTCTTTATCTAGTCTATCATTGATGGGCATTTGGGTTGGTTCCAAGTCTTTGCTATTGTGAACAGTGCCACAAGAAACATATGTGTGCATGTGTCTTTATAGTTAAATGTTCTATAATCCTTTGGGTATATACTCAGTAATGGGATCGCTGGGTAGAATGGTATTTCTAGTTCTAGATCCTTGAGGAATTGGCACACTGTCTTCCACAATGCTTGAACTAATTTACACTCCCACCAACAGTGTAAAAGCAAATAGATGTTTCTATATTTTTTTAAAATGTTGACTTGTAGGAATTTCTTGTATATGCCAGATGAACTTTTTTTTGTTTGGGGCATAAATATATTCTCCTTTTCTTTATCTATTTATTTACTTTATTATGGCCTTTGTAGAATAAGAAAATATTTAATTTTGAATCAAACCTTTATGTTTATTTGTTTTTGTGACTTGTGCTTTGGAATTTTGTTTAAGAAGTCTTTCTTCACAGCTAGGCACATAGATAATTCTCCTACCTACAGTTTTTTGTGCTTAACTTTATAAGAATACCTTTTGTGCTTAGGTCTTTAATCCATCTATTTTTCGGCTTTGTATGAGGCTTTAAATAGATACCCAGTTTTATTTTTCTCCATGTAACTGTCTAAATAACAGGACTGAGAAACCACGACTCCATCCCCATCCAATCAATTACTCTCTCTGATATCAGGTTTCATTGTCTACAAACTGGGAATACTAATGCATATTCTGTTTCCCCAACCCTACTCCCTAAATAACAATTCTTTCCACTTTGATTTGGGGTGCCATCATTATCCGATTATTAAGTCCTCGTACATACACAGCTCTCTTTCTGAACCATGGCTATTCTCAATGGGACAATGCTGTTCCATGGTTCATATTTTGTTCTTGTGCCAATATGACCTTCCTTTCATTACTATGGATTTACTACTGTTTTTAAGTGGATCTTTACTTTTCCATATAAAATTTTCAAATGAGTTTATTGAATTCCTCTAAATTCAAACTGATATTTTAAATGAGATTACATTGAATTTATAGATTAATTTGGGGGAGAAATGACAGCTTTATGATATTAAAATCCTATTGACTTTTACAAATTGATCTTGTATCTTCCAAACTTGCTGAATTCTCTTTTCATCTGGCTGCAAATAATGGTAGTTTTATCTCTTTCTTGGAAAACATTATTTCTTCCTTTCGGTATTGGCTATGACCTCCAGTACTATGTTCAATAGTAGTAGTGCTAATGAGGGCTTCCTTTTCTTGCTCCCAATTTTATAGGAAAAACACCTGAAATTCTTCATTAAATATGGTGTTGCTATAGGTTTTTGTTATATTACCTTTAAAAAGTTAGAAAAATTGACTACTGTATTCCTGTTTTCATAAACATGTTTTTAAAATCACCATAAATTAGAAGCAATTTGTCAAATACTGTTCTTGCATCAATTGAAAGAATCGTATTTTTGATTACTGTTGTAAATTTCATTTGTAAATTTCTCTAATTTTTCAAACCATTTTAATACCAAAATGGCCTACACATAATCATTTACTTCACTTTTTTCTTATGCAAAATTAAAAATAAATAAAAAGTACAGAGAATAACATGATTATCTCCTATATGTCTACCTCCTAACTTTAACAATGATCAACTCCTGGCCCATCTTGTTTCACCTATTGCTCCTTCTTTACATCCCCTAGACTGGATCATTTGAAAGAAATTCCAGACATTTTACCATTTCATCAAGAAAAACTTCATTATGTATCTCTCAAAGATAAGATCTTTAAAATCACTAAATCACTCTATCATTATGATGCATTTATATTTAATCACTTAGCTGAAACTCTATATAGAATTTTTCATCTCATTTAACATGATGTGGGCCTGTAAGTTCAATTTCTTATATTATTTTTATTTGGTTTTAAAGAAAATGTTGATTATTGTTGCCTCATGAAATTAACCTGGTGGTTCTTGCTTTTCTAGTCTCTTGAAAAATTTGCATAGTTTAGGAAATAGCTAATCCTTGGAATTTGGCAGAATTCATCTCAAACAGTCTGAATAGAAGGGTTATAACTTTTTTTTGAATGGGAGATCTTCAACTTAGATTTTTCTTTTTAAAAGTGTTTACTGGCTATTTATGTTCCAATTGCTTCACATTTTTGCACTTTGTATTTTCTATTCTTAGGTCTTCTAGGTCTCAAAGTTATGAATATGCAGTCATTCACAGTATTCTCTTTTGAATCTTTGTTGATTTCACACTTTGCTTTTCCCGCCTATATTTTATTTATTTATATGTTTTTTATAATTGGTTTTGCCAGAGGTCTCTTTCTCTTGCTATCTGTTCAAGGAACCAGCTTGAACAATGAACCGTAAACTCTGCCTACATATGTAACGCCTTTTATTTTGCCTATTTCTTGCAGCACCCCTACTTTTTTCCTTATTTGAATGTATCCTGCAAGCATGTTTTTAGTGTAGATTTTTGCATTTCAAACCTGTTTACACCTTGTTTAGTTAAACATGCTTTTATTATGTCCTCATATTTGAATGATAATCAAATTCTAGGTTTAAATTTTCCTTTAATATTTTAAAATTATACTCCATTAACTTTAGAAATTTTTCAATTATCATCTTGATTCAATGTTCTTGAATATTCTAGTGTTAGCCTGACTATCCCCTCTAAATGGACTATATTCCTGCTTTAAGTATTTTTTCTTTGCTTTAATATTTTAAAATTATAGTGTTAATCAGTGTGAAGTTTTTCTTATCTCCCCTATTTAGTCCTCTAAGAGACTTTTCATTCTGAAATAGACTATCATTCATTAATTCTGGAATATTTATCTTCGTTATTTCTTTAAATATTTTCTCCTTTTATCTTCTCCATCCCATTCCTTCGGAGATCCTATCTGCTGGATGCCAGTGCTTCTACTTTTATCCTCCAAATCTCTTAGCTTGTAATTTTTCCTCTGATTATATTTTCTGTCTCTGTATTCTTTCCAGCCACTTTTAGGAAGAGTTTTTTATTCTGATCCTCCAATTCACTAAATCCTTCTTTAGCTCTATTCCATCCTCTTATTTATCCCATGCATTATGTTCTTTATTTCAACTCTACATTTTTGGCATCTCATATTTCACTTAGTTATTTCTAAGATTTCTTATCCTTGCTTTATTTTACTAGTATCTTCCCACATCTCCTTAAGCATGGTTATACAAATGTCATATTCTTTTTTCATTTCATTTGTTCAAATGGTTCTGCTTCAGATGGCATATGATATTCTGATTTTGTCTTCCTTTACTAGACTCTAGTTTTATTTGGGCTTGTAAGCTCATGTTCTGTGGGTATCAGCTACTCTGTATGGTAATTTTTGCTGGGAAAGGCCAAATTTCAGATTCTAATCTCTATCTATTTAGAGATATAAAAAAACTGGGAAACATTGAACCCCAGAGCAAAGAGACAAGGCACCATAAAAAACCTTTGTATCATTCCCTTTCACTACCTCTCCCCTGGGCAAGTCCCCTGCTCAGGGTTTCTCTAAATTAAAACACTGGGGAGAAAGAGCACTAGGATGAGGCAGTCTTCACACATCATAATTGCCCCACGAGTGGGAGTTTGGAGGAGGAGTGAGTAGAGGTTAGGATACTGCAGTACCCGACCCACCACTCATAACTGTGCAGACAGTGTCTACTCATGAGTAAGGGGAGCTGGGAACAGGCACTGCCATTCACCTCCATTCCCAAGCTGTGCACTCTGATGTGAGGCTTCACCTATCTGGAGGCAGGGATGCATTTCCTAATGTACACCGTGTGACCATATGTTTTAGTGATGAGTTTCCAAGAGTTCCTAGCCAGGTGCACCTGCATTCAGCAGCTCCTCACTCCAGCATGCATCTGCATTGACAGTTTTCAGTTTCCTCCGAGAGAGTCACATGCTTTCTATCAGCTTTAGAAATACATATTTCCCTTCTGCTTCTTATATTTTTAAATTTCATGAAAGGGTCAATAGATTCTAGGGCATCATCTCCGTAAAACTCAGAAGCCTAACATATATCTTCAAAAACATTACTTCATGTGACTTTTGCCTTGAAAATAACCTTTTCAACAATTTCTTGAAGACATTTAAGGCAATTGAAACAGAAACGGGATGTCCCTAAATGAGGATTGGTTGGGAATCCTGGAATTAGAGGTGAAGTGGGGAAAGTGAAAGGACACCAACTGTCTAGATGACAGGACTCAGAAACCACAACTCCATCCCCATCCAATCAGTTATCCTCTCCAACATCAGGTTTCATGGTCTACGAACTGGGAATAGTGATGTATATTCTGTTTCCCTGGCATGGTTGTTGTGCTGCTCAAATGAGATAATATCTATGGAAGACACTCTGTACACCTTTACATGCAGGAAGAGAGAAAGCAGCAATATTGAACATGAACCAAAGAGCATTTGAAATGATATTAGCCCACGTGAGATGGGATGTTCTTTGGCTGGGAAGGTGGTAATCCTTCCCCTTGGTGACCTCAGTGAATTTCAGACAGATCTTCAAAGCAGATCAGGTCTCTGAAGCATAGAGTGGTGAAAATATTCCAAGTTCTCTGACCTCCCTAAGCTGGGGAAGGTTAGCATCAAGGACAGAAGCTTTCAGTTGCATTGAACATAGCCTGGACACGTTCCAAGTAGGTAATTACTTTATGCTTACTTACAATTTCCCCTTCAGCTTTGAAGGGATAGAGCATCCCTCACTCACTGGACTAACGGGACTATTCGGTGTTGCTAGGCATATGTTGAACAGCTGCCCCAGTCACTTACCTCAGCAGACACCACATTTTAGTAATGAAGTGGGGGCTCAAATTGGGCAAGACGGTAGCACATTTCTTTGATTAGTGTGCAGGACAAATGTGGCCTCTCTCTGAACAGAAGGGAGGGCATGTAAGCATGTTTTTCCTTCATTCCCTGCAGAGGCAGGCGTAAAGTGAGCAGGTTCTTTGAGAGCCAGCTTTGGGAGGTGCTCTGATATGAATCTAATTGAGAAAAATATGTTAATTTTATCATGATCAATAAGTATAGCAGTTACTCTTCAATTATGAAAAATACAAGCTTTTGAAAGTGAAGTGGAAAGCAAAATTTCATTGAATGAGTTGTGTCCTCTGAATGTCTTATGTTATAAAACTAAGGGTGTGTATCATCAGAAAAATAATCGTCAGTAAGTCAGGGTCTGGGCAATGAGATGTTTCCCATGACTCCAGATGAGAAATTTATTTTAAGGGGTCTCAAATATGCTGATCCATCTGGCTCTCTACCACCTCTCTTTTACCTACAGCCCAGTTAGTGAATTTGGCCTGGGACCTTAACTTTTCTGAGCCTCGGGTTCTTTCATCTATAAAATAGGGATAGTTTTGGTGCCTACCTCGTAGGGATTTTGTGGGGAATAAAGGAGATAATACTCCTAGCACATGAACAGATCTCAATAAATGAGTAATTATGACTATTCTTATTGTTGTGATTACTTGTCTTTCAGGTCTCAACTTAAATATCGCTTTTTTTCCAATAATTTCTGCCCCTATTCCAAGACCAGGTTAAATGAATGGCTTTATGCTTCCACAGAACATTCTATATTCCCTATAAAAAGAACTAACTTTTTAAAGTATGTATTAGTTTTTCTGCACTATTTTAATTGTTTTCCAGGTATAAATTATTACCTCATTTTATAAATAAGGGAACTTAGGTGCAGAAAATGTATGTAACTCATAAGGGTTGGGATTTGAATGTAGATAATGTGACTACAATGTCCATATTCTTGTGTATAGCATGTATCATATTTGATGGTGATTGTTTATGCAGTGGTTTTTTGTCTGCTAGACAGTAAGCTGTGAGTGGCTAGCAGCCCTGTATCCTTTTCAAAACCACCGCCAACCCTATGTGCTGTCTGCCTCTCTCCAACACCTGTTGATGCCCACAACTCTCTGCGTTTTGTTGCCCCATTTCACCCCTATCAATAACATCTTGCTCTGTGTTCTTGCCTTTTAGTCTGATGTCTATTTCAAGGTCAGTTGAGTATTGCCCTTGCAGACACCCTAAATTTGCTCTCATCTTCTGTCTGTCATACAATGTGTATCAGTCAGAGATTTTGATTGCAAGGGATAGAAACTGTCTCTGACAATTTTAAGCAGAAAGGGCATATACTAGAAGGATCTGAAGAGCTCAGAGAATTAATAAAAGTATCAGAAGCCGGCTTAGAAAATGAGAAGGAACCAAGGGTCCTCCTGTTCCCACTGCAGCCTCCACCAATCCCATATGCTTGTCCTACATGTTCAGTGTTCAAAGCCCTGGAATCTGAGTGGCTTAGCTTAGGACCTGATGCCCACTTTTTAGGATGGTACAGGATCTGGCTCCTGTCAGCTTCTACCATGGAAGATGGTAATAGAAGGGAGACACTTGGAATCACCCATGTCCAAGACCACATCACACAGGTAGAAGGGCATTTCTTCAGAAGGAAAGGGGATGGATGCTTGACAGCAAAAAAATGTGCAGCTTTCTAGTGCACATTTTAATTGTGGTTCCTGCTTTTCATTTAGGAAAAACCGTATGCTTCTCGGGGGAACCATATGCTTCTCTGGGGTGATCTCTGGATCACCCCATCAATTTGTGTTATTTTTCCTTGTGCTGAATCTTTTGTTCCTTTTTATCTCGGCACCATCCTCCCCTGTTGAGGCCTTCCTGGCTCCCTAGGCTGGGCATAGGCCTTGAGAATTGGGGGCAGTGAATGCCTGTGGATGATCACAATGATCCCATCTTACTTAGTGCATACTGTCCTGGCTGCAGGTGAGCATACCTCCCCTGGCTTACTCCCCAGCTCCCTCTGAGACATCTTTACAGCCTGCTCCTACGCCGTAGACTCTTGATCATGTCGAGTCTTACCTCTCTTTCTACTCCTGCTCACGCTTTTAATTTTTAAAACTTGCTGCTTTTTCTTTCTCTCACTGTCACAGCCTATGCCTCTCTTTTCAGAAATGTCTTGGTGTCAACCTACTGTCAGTAGTCTTCACTTCTATTTGCTGTTGTGATTAGTTTCACTCCTCCTGGCTTTGTGATTCTAGGCCCAGTTCAGGAGTCTTAACGTGGCTTTACTCTCGCCAACCAACTGCCCTGGAATTGCTCATCCAAATCTATCTGGACCTTGCCCTGAGCCTGGATGTTGTTGCTGGTTCAGTCCTTTCGGAATGCACAGAGCTCATGCTGATGTGGTAGAAGCAATTAATGTAATATGGCCTCTGTGACTAACTAGAACAGAGGCTCAAGATTTGTCATATTCTTAAGTCCCAGTTACCTCCCTGTTCTAATAAATGGCCTCCTCTATGTTTTCCTCAAGAACTCGTCTTAAGGCTGAACCTCAACTCCGGTGTAAGATTTTGACTTGTTCTCTCTGTACCGGTTCTGCTTTGGTAACGCCTCTTCAGGACTGGAAGCTCGTCTTGTGTTAAAGTCCTGACATGGACTTTGAGCCCTGCTGGCTGTTACACATTCTAGGGTGACACTTCCTTGTCTATTGATGCCAAAAGCCAGCCATACCTTAAGATGTTCAGGGAAGAAACTGGCTGTGATTGTGAACAGCTCAGGAAGAATATAACAATCGAGGCTTGGGTGCTGTGCAATGGCCAGTGCACTGCACTGGGTTAGACCTCTGATACCTGTCTCCATTTTGTTTTTCTCCTTAGCTTCTGTTCCAGGCTTCACTACTCATCCTGGTCTTTGCTTTTTTAATGGAGTGCTCAGTATTTCTCTCATGTCCCGTGAAATCTGACTCAACATTCCACTGGGTTTCATTTTTCCTTCTCTCTCCCGCTACTCTGCCCTCAGATGCATTTGAACATGCCTATGCCTTTGCTGTAAGTGTTCTTCATCAGCCTTCCTGGGAGAAACCAGCTGTATTATGGTGGAAAATTTTACATGAGGTGCCCCCATATATGTATTCAAAATACAAAGTCATCTGACATAGACCATGTTCCAAGCAAGGATACTTCCCCATAGTTATTCTTCTAAAGCTTCTCCTGAAGGTTTTCTTTGTGTGTGTGTGTGTGTGTGTGTGTGTGTGTGTGTGTGTGTTTTTTTTAACCTCAGCAGTCCTCTTGCCCTCTCAGCAAATGGTCTTGCTTTGTGCTTTTCTGAGCCTGTGGAAGCCACCTGGAAATTTTTTTGTTCGCTATCTGCTCCTTCAAAGTTTCTGCCTTCAATCTCCTCTATCTTAAAGTAGTTGCCCTTCCTGAAACTTACTCCTGGACCCAATAGTTAGAGTTGGTTCTTATCTCCTCTTCCAAGATAATGAAAGGCATTCTGCTTTTTCTTTTTTCTTTTTCTTTGAGTGGAATCTTGCTCGGTCACCAGGCTGGAGTGCAGTGGCATGATCTTGGCTCCTCCACCTTCTGGGATCAAGCAATTCTCCTGCCTCAGCCTCCCAAGTAGCTGGGACTACAGGCACGTGCCACCATGCCCAGCTATTTTTTTTTTTTTTTGTATTTTTAGTAGAGATGGGGTTTCACCATGTTGGCCAGGATGGTCTTGATCTCTTGACCTTGTGATCCGCATGGCCTTCCAGAGTGCTGGGATTACAGGTGTGAGCCACTGTGCCCAGCCAATAATGAAAGGCATTCTGCTCTTTCTGGGCTTTTTCAATCTCTTTCCTTCTCTGTGGGATTCTTCCCATCTGCTTTTAAATTAGCTTGATCTATTGTTTCCAAAAGAATGGTCCTGTTTTCTCCTTGCCAAACTTCTTGAATATGTGGGTTCCACCCACGGACTCCATAGCCTGGGCTTCCTCACCACTATTTCACTTCTAGTACCCTGCAATCTGGCTTCTACTGTCGCCAGATTGTAAAGTTTCTCTCTCAGAGTTCACTGTTAATTGCCAAACATAAAGGCTTATTCTCATATTTTATGTCCTTTATCCTATCAGTAACATTGGTACAGTTAAAATAGTCAATCCTATCTTTCTTGATTGAAATTATTTTCTCTTTTATATGGCCATCTTATTTTTATTGAATGTTTGAAGTGCTATTTAGCTTTCTTACATGTTTCTATACTCTTTCTGGCTAGACTCGAGTTCCTTGAGCTGTATGTAATAAATAGATAAGCATTGTTGTTTCAAGAGCACCTAGTATCCTGCTATATAACTAAGAGATGTATGATAATGTTTTCTAAATGAAGAAATAATGCTGTTTAGAGTGATTCACTCGTGCACTCACTTATTTATGAAAAATTCTTCTTATGTGACCTCTGTATAGATTCTGTTATATGCTGTGATGCAGCAACTCAAAAGACATGAATAGATCCTGCTTTCAGAGAACTTATAGTCCAGCGGGTTTCTGTACTACAGATCCTTTGTGGTTGCCAGAAATATGTTACAGAAAAGGGGCCCCGGTCCAGACCCCAAGGGAGGGTTCTTGAATCTCATGTGAGAAAGAATTCAGGGCAAGTCCGCTGTGCAAAGTAAAAGCAAATTTATTAAGAAAGTAAAGTGGAGAAAGGACAACTACTCCACAGACAGAGTAGGACATTCCCAAAAGTAAGAGGAGGAACACGTGCACCCTAGGTCAATGTTTGCATAAATGGGGCGATGTGCTCTGCTACAGGGTTTGTGATAAAGGATTAATTTTCTTAATTACTGCATTTTGCAAGAATCGATATTATTATCTTTAAAGCAAAATTAGGAATGCTTTTGTTCTCCAGATATTGGGAATCTGAACACTCCGAAGTCTGGGTCTGTTTAGTAAACATTATTAATTTGTTCCCCTAAATGTAAACATTTAGAGGCTAGGAATGCCTAACATTCTGAGAATGCAGCCCAGCAAGTCTCAGCCTCATTTTCCTAGCCCTCACTCAAAATAGAGTTGCTCTGGTTCAAACGCCTCTGACACTATGATGGGGAAGCACTTAACTGGAGGCGTGGAGGTCAGGAAAGTTTTCCTGGAAGAAATATTATATAAGAACAGGGAGGGGAGCATCACACACTAGGGTCTGTCGGGGGGAAATGGGGGGGGACAGTGGGGGGTGGGGAGTTGGGGAGAGATAGCATGAGGAGAAATGCCAGATATAGGTATGGGGAGGAAGGTAGCAAATCACACTGCCATGTATGTACCTATGCAACAATCTTGCATGTTCTTCACATGTACCCCCAAACCTAAAATGCAATAAAAAATAAATAAATAAAAAATGAATTTGCAAGGCAAAGAGAAGGAAAAAGAAGCAGGTGTTCCTGGCAAAGGGAGCAGCATATTCAAAGACTAGAGAGCATGACACCCTTGGGGAACTGACCGAACAAAAATTGGAGCCAGAGGGTAGAGAGAATGAGGGAGATAAAGCAGACACGTGGGTTATGTCCAGATTTAAAAAGGTATTTGAACTTCTTCCTCCTCTTGAAGTCTTTTACTACTATGCACTATTCAATCTTTACACTCTTGAGTGGTAGGTAGCAGCTGTTTTACCAATGGAGAAACTGAGGTTCATAGAAAACCCACTGAGTCAACAGCAAACTGAAAATATCACTTCCTGATGCAGTTTCCTTTTTTAATTTACCACCTTAGCAACAAGAACAAAACGGGCAAGATGTAAAAAAAATCATAATTAAAAAAACCCATCAGAGAGCTGAAGATGCAAAGTAACCTAAGTGAGCTATATTTTAAAAAAGGAAGTATTTGGCTGTGTTTATTGCTGGAAAAATGGTGGGGAAGGGAGGAATTTATTGTAAACAGGGATAAAGAGAAACTGAGCTAACTTTCCATGAATTTTAATCATCACATGGAGGCTGGTTTGATGGTATCCTTTGGTACAGAATGTATCTGTACCACCTGAAGATTCCATCTTGGGTCTTTATGACATACACAGGGAGTTGATGTCAAAGGTGAGGATAGAGCAAGAAAGTGGAGAGAAATTCTCCTGAGAAGCATGTGGTTTTCCCTAAATGAAAAGCAAGAACCTTCTCCAAGTGCCATATAGTGGCCTAATAAAGGCTGGGAAAAGGCAGGTGAGCTGAACAAATGCCCCAACTAGATGCATAGTGTCTTCCCTGAAGGTAAGGCAATATCTCATTGAAGTCTAGCATCAGGACAGAAGAATTTATAGAAATCTCACTAAGGCACACTGCTTCTTCACCAAATGCACTGATGTTGCTCTCTGAAGGCAGGAGGAAGAGCAGTGAAGGTAGAGCAAAATCCCCCCTAGACATCTTAAGTCTTTACTGAATCCATTGCTGCATCTTAAAAAAAAAACAACAACAACAACTAGAAACAGGATGGCAGGGTGAAGGGAAATCTCTTGAGGCACAGAAAATTACAAGTGGGGTTAGAGAGAAAAGATAACTCTTCAGTGATCTGAAATCTGGTGGTCAGGCTGTAGAGCAGAGCCCCCTTACGGTTCAGAAAATTGGTGACTGGGATGCAAAGCATAAAAAGATCCCAAGTCTCCCTGGTGCTCAGACCCCAAGTTATTTTAAAGAAAGAGCTCTAATCCTGTCCACAAAATATTTAAGTCCAATAGTAATCTAAATCTTGTTAAAGCTGCAACAATACCCACCTCAATATAGATTAGATGGAAACAACCCTTTACAATGGTGACTTGACAGGGAAAATATGCATGAGTTTTGGGAAGTATTTACTTTTAAATGTCTCTCCCTTTACACACACAATGTCTGGCGTAGTAAAAAATTATAGGATATATAAAGAAGCAAGAACATGTGACATGTAATCAAGGGTAAAAGCGATAATAGAAACAGATCCTCAGATGGCCACAATGTTTAAATTATCTGCCAAAAAACTTTAAAATGACTATGATAAATATATCAAAGGATCTAGTACAAAAGATAAAATGAATGAATACATGGAGAACTTCAAGGAGAAATGGAATCTATAAAAAAGAACCAAGAGGCCATGATAAAATTAAATAAAAAGAGAAATGAAGGGTTCCTTTAATCAGTGTTTCATTTATTCATTGCTGCATAACAAGATGCCACAAAGAAGGATTTTAAAGAATAACAGTTGAATTTTTTTTCTCATTATTCTGCTATCTGAGCTGGATTCAGTTGGACAGTTCTGCTCTATGTGTTGTATGCTAGGTCTCAAATATCCAAGATGCCTTCTTTACTCACATTTTTTGGTGCTCAAAATTGTAGTGCTTTCGTTCGTTCACTTTGCCAGAAGAGTTAGGGGCTGAGCAGTCATTTTTCTTTCATTCTGTGGGGACTCTCCAGTTTCTAACCTTACTCTTCTCAGAAAATGATAGTCTCAGAGTAGTTGGGTTTTTGAAATATGTTGCCTAGCTTCTAAAAGGGAAGAAATGGAACCTGCAACTCTTCTTAAGATCTGAACTCATAAGTTCTAGAATATAATTTCTGATGCATTGTGCTATTTAAAGCAAGTTACAAGTCAAATCCAGATTCCACCAGCTTTAACTTTCAGTTTAAAAGAAATTTGGAGGACGGAAGAACACATTAAATAATACCATGAGGGAAAAATCAGCCAAATTCAGAATATAGGATATTTGAGAGAACAGATGACCCAATTTTACTAACAGGCCTGGAAAATAGGGTAGAAGTAGGGAAAGGAAGGAAGGGAGAAGTGTTATAAGATAAAACCCAATAACCAAATGCAATAAATACAACGTGTAAATCTTACTTAGACCTGAATAAACTGAAATGTTTGAGACAATCAAGGAAATTTGAATATGTTTTTATTATTTGGGGTATTAAACACTTGTTTATTTTGTTGGGTTTAGTAATGGTGCAATAGTTATATATGTATGGATATATAAAAGGTAGTGTAATTATCAATTAGATAATATTACAGGAGAATTTTGGGGAAGAAAGGAATAATGTCTTGATTTTGCTTTAAAATGTTCTGGGAAAAATAATAAATTTGAGGAGCTAGATGAAAGAAGATTGGTAAAATGTTGATGATACCTGAAGGAAAATGGTGAATTCTTCAGGGTTCATTTCATTATATTATTCTCTCTACCTTAAACATAATAAAAAATTTTATTAATTTTTATATAAACATAGTAAAGGTTTAAAAGTTGCATTTGTCTTTATCGAATAAGAAAATACAATCCACGCATAAAAAGTAGGACGATACTCTCATTTTGCTGAGATTTCAAGACATAGTTGGAGTAATTTGGAGAGGCATTAGCACGTGCTACAGCAGGAAGGCATGGTGCCGCGCAGACTCTGCTTGGGAACACAGACGTGGAGTTGAATTAAAAGTCATGGCCTGCATACAAACAGTTGGATCATATCAGTGAGGGACTTTATGTTCCCTTCGTGCTTCTGGCCTGCCAGTCCCCTCTTTGTGCCAACTGCTCTGTCTCTCACAAGCTAGAAGCTGATTCTTCATTCAGTGAGTTAATTTTAAATGAAATGAAAACCCAAGTCATAATGTTTGGTTCACTACGCAGGCAACAGGCGCTGTCTGCCTCATTAATGATTAACATGGCAGCTGGTAATGTCTTGCAGCTGGTTGACCAGTTTAATGGTGCCAAAATCTGGCTACATCCTCCTCCTGTTCTGACCAGTGCAGGGATCAGCTTTCATTGTAGTGGCTTGAGCTTGGTGCATAAGGACATAGATTATCAACCTGAAGGAATAATATTTCTTGTACTGGGGTCAACTTAAGTGTAAAGACTATAATTATTTTTCTGGGCCAGGCAGAAAGACTGCAAGACCCACAATAAATTTATCTGATATTGGAAGAAACAGAATATTAGGTCCTTCAGAGGCAAAATTAAGTCCCAGGAAGAGTTAAGGGGGCCACTGTTTTTAGAGACTAGCGCTGGAAGATGATATTGGAGGTACAAGGTAGCCAAGAAGAGAATGAAGAACCTGGTGGGTATAGTGGCTCACTTCCTAATCCCAGCTACTTGAGAGGCTGAGGTGGGAGGATCACTTAAGGTCTAGAGTTTGAGACAAGCCTGGGCAACATAGCAACACCCCTATCTCTAACAGTGTTGTTTTTTTTTTTTTTTTTAAATCAACCCCTCTACCCTATTCTTCCTAGAGGTATATACAGGGCCCAGAATTGAAGGTTAAGATATAGGGTAGTCAGAAGTTTGGAAATCCAGACTTAAGTGAGCTGCAACCAGAATACAACCTCCACAATACTGAGGTATGAATGTCAAGTGCAGTCTACTTGTGTTTCTGCAAAGTTAAAGATCTCAGAAGACCTGCACTCAAAAGTGTGAGAGGGGAAGTGCTTACGTTTGGCTGACTGTAGCCGATCATGACGTTGAGAGGCAGAAAGAATGGAATAAAAATGATCAGGTGGGCTGAGTTTAATAGCCTGAGTTGAAATCTTAGCCGTTCTGTTTATTATTTGTGTGACTTTGAACAGGTTTCTAAACTTCTTGAGATTCAATTTCCTCATATAAAATAGACCAGTCGAAGGATCAAACAATTAATGAACAAAATGAAGAGTACTATTATTATTTGGAAAGGCTCAAATTTTGGCTTCATTTTTTTTTTTTTACTGTCAGTTATAAAGTGGTTATGTGTACCTCATCTCTTATTTATTTGGAGAAAAACCCTGTGATACAGATATTGTTATTAGGATATCACAGGTGAGGAAACCAAGGCTCAGGATCTGCCCTGGTTAGTGCCAGGAAGTAGCAGAGTTGGGACCGAGCCACTTCTCCCAACTCCAGGACAACGTCTCCCCCTTGAACCACTCACTGCCTGCTCTGCCACAGGCCACCAAGCTTTTAGCCTCTACTAGCCTCAGCTTGCTTTTTGCTTTAGCATCCCTGATGGTCTTGACCAGCTCCCCTGGACTGTTTTGTGGAGCCACGCATAATTTACATCAGCACAGTGTGACTTGCTAGGAGAAGGTATCACATAAATAAGAACAGGGCTCCAACATGGGGCCAAATCGCTGTTCTGGCTGCCTGAGTTCACTGATGTCCCTGATTAAGAGGACACTCTTGATATTCTAGGCTGTGAAGACTGATTTTGAATTAAGTACCTGTACACTGGATTTGCTTTTATCTGATGCATGTTGTGACTGTGCTCTGTGCCTGTTCTGTGACCTGGGTTTTTCATTTTTCAGCACTTAAGGACACCAGAGGAGACTAGATGGTTGGGACTCACACCGTCTCCCATCTATCCTTGCCCAGTCCTTGTTCACAGGGGCACAGACTCGTGCACCCACACATATGTGAGTCTCAGCACCTTCCCCTCCCTCATGTTGGATTGAAGCCTCCACAGTGCCAGAACAGACACTATTTCTCTTGGAAGAAGTGTTCCATCTCTACCCTTTTAAAACCTTGTCAGGGTAAGAAAAACAGAAGCTGTGACTTCTCGATGCCATCTGGTAAGTTAGATTGAGCATCGGCCCTGTGGTGCGTGTCTGTTGTGTGGAAACAGGCTGCCCTAGGATGGAATAGCTGATGCTCCCACGGGGCTCTCAGGAAAAGGAGGCATTTCTGAGTCCAGCCTTGCTAAGAGCAATGCCAGGAATTAGCCATTCTTCCCCTTGACCATCGTTGGCCCCTTTCAGAAGCACTCATCTTGTGTGAGGCATCTGCATGCTCACAGCCCCATACTACCTGCCCAGGGGCCTGGCAAAGCCCTGGTTCAGTTAATGAGGAGTTTAATAATCTCCGTGCATGCCAACGTGGGCCCATTACATTTAGCTCCTCTTTATCCAACCGTAGGCAATTTTACTTCATTTCTACCGCACTGGTAGAACCCAGCTAATCACAAGTCCCTGCAAGGAAACACATTATCAGATGAGATCCAACACATTCAGGGTGGTATGGCCATAGAAGAAACACATGATCAAAGTAAACACTGAGAATGAAAAGAGCCTTCCTGTATGTTTCCTTCAGCAGGGTTGAAGCTCCTTCTAAAGCATTCAGAGCTGAATGATAAACAATTTCCAGCCTAGGAGGAGACAGCAACATCTGCCAGCAATGTTGTTAAGATGGCAATATGTGGTCACTTCACATGGCCCAAATGCCCTGGGGCTGGGGATGGAGAAGAGAAGAGTTTTTGAGAGGCCAGGCATCCCTCTCTATCTCTGGCCGTTGACGTCACATCCAAATAAGAGTTTAGGTGGCTCTACAAAATCTTTCATCCAAATATGCTTCTGGGTTCTTCTTCCAGTCCTATTGTGGGTCAGTGCTGCAAGTCTAGAGCTTCCGCTTATGACACTCTGGCATCCAGACGCCTGGCAGTGGCTGACCTAATTTATCACTGCTAAGAGATGCTTTAGATAGTGTGGTGGCTTTGTCATGTGTGAACTTGGGTAAGTGAGCTATGTTTCCCAGAATTCCCTTCCCTGTATGCTTCCTGTTTGGGTAAGCCACAAGTTTCTTGTGTGAGATTTGGAGGGTGAACATGCAGCAGCAGTCATTTGCAGCCCACACACATTGTTGATGATCTGCTGATTCACCTCATCAGCATGAAGCAGCAATTGGGCTTGCAATTACTCTGCCTTCTTCTGTGTCTTCCAGCATCTCTTGACTCTTAGGCTAGACAGGTGCCTTTGGCTCCGTGTGACTCCTGCAAGAGAGCCACATCACCGAGATGACAGGCATTTAAGACTGTTCTTGTGGCTGTTAGGTCCTCCTTTGTTCTTACTTTCCCCACCTTCCTGACTGCCTGCCTGTGGTCTTCAAGCTGCAATGTTGTCTATACAGAGCCTGCTTAACCGGGTGGCACAATTGCATAACGTCAAATCTGTGTACTAAGTCTATCCATCTGTCCATCCATCTATCTGTCTATCAAAATCTCCTAGTGCCTCTGTTTTTCTAACTGAACGCTGACCACAGATAGCAATAGAAAAGTGAGCCCTGAGAATCCCCCAAGGTGGAATCCTCTGAAGACTGCTGCCTGGGGACTTGAGGGCAGTGGATTCATGGCTAGATACACTCCAACATGTTTTCCTACTTTCAGTTCTGGAAAATGGTCCCTGCCCCTGTACCTTAAATATTTATTCTGTACACATAGGAAGTCATGTTTGCTGTGTGGGTAAATGTATTAGCATTTCAAAGGCTTCTTCCAGCTACCTATCAAGTTTCCCCCACAACGCTGCTGCTCCTTCTGCACTTGAATATTTGGGAAATTTGAGACTGGCTGGACTTGAGTCATCCTAAACCTAACAGACCAACTTATCTGTGGGAGCCAGGTAGGTGGGGGGACTTCAAGGAAAGGGCCCAGCTGGGAAATCAGTGAAGCAGAACCTGATAGCAGCCCTCCAGTGCAAGACAAACAAATGAAGAAAAGAACATAATTTGCTTTCTCTTACTGCAGTGTGGGAGCATCACAGACCTGTCGCTCAGCTCAAGATCAGAGAAGTTCCAAACAAGAAGGCAGCTTGGTCCAGCTGCTTCTCCCTGCTCCCTGCTGACTGCTGGGAGCTATGTGGGAGATTAAGGCTGACACTCCTCGCTCCCATCCCAGGCAGCAGAAACTGAGCTCCCCCTACTCATCACAAAAGATAAAGCCTGGAAACACTCGTACCTCTGACTAATTTGCCCTAAGTTTCTTGTCGTAGGATGTATCATGTGTTTTGCATTTTAAGGTTTGATGGGTAGGTTGATGCCTCCTGGTAATTTTTCAGCACAAAATAATGGCAGTGTGAATGAAATGCAATGGTTACTATTTTTTGCCAGCTCTTAGTTACTGTTTTGTACCAGCTTATTACTTCCCCTAGTTAAAACTAGTAGCAGAAACAGAAGGGGTGAAATACCACCAAGGGGACTATTCTTTCAGCGTTCATAGCAGGTGTCTCCATTAGGTTTTTCCTAAGAGCCACATCCAGGTGTATCAAATTAGTTAAGAGGGCCATGGGTTCATTTGCATGTGGTCTGCATATCATTTCTGAGTACCCCGATAAACAGTGCTGGTGCTTGTCAGGCAATTCCAACTTTAAATTGTGTTGCTCATGAGAATTCACATGATCATGTACACGGAACAAACTTAAAGTTGGTAAGAGAGAGAGGAGAGACCTACTTGGAAGAAATGCTGTGCTTTTGTGCCCTGGAGTCTGTTAAAGTAGAAGACAGGGTGAGAAAGGAAGCTGGAAGTATTGGGAGCCTACTTTTGAGGGATTTTCTCATCTAAAAGATTAATAATGGTGAAGGTGATTTTGATGTTATTGATGATGACAATGACAATAAATAATCACTTGGGTCTGACATGCCATAAAGTACCTATATGACCTCTTCAGGCCTAAGATACACTCAGGACTCATTCATTTGATCCGTATGTAGATTTAAATGCTAGTTTAATTCACGGATACCCGATCTACATGGAGAAATAAGTAACTGAAGTCTGTTGCATAATATTGCAGCGTGAAACAACACTTGTATTCAAAGGATTCTTCTGGTGTGTTCTAGAGAAAAGCCCAGGCTTTCCCCCGAAATCCCTCCACTCACTGGTCCTCACTCTTCCCATCCATTCTTCCTAGCTACCATCAGATTCAGTGTCTGTTGGGAGGTTTATTTTCTTTGCCAACAGTCTGCAGGCTTCAAAACACAAGCTCACTCTTTCCTTTGGCTGAGTTAAAAGAACATCTCCATCTGATTTCCTTAGGGACTTGGTATAGTTTCCTCTTTTTCTTCTCTTTTCCCTCTCTCTGCATCTGTCTTTTTTCTGGGTCTGCCTTCCCTTCCTGTTTCGGTTTCCGTTCCCCTACACTGCTCCCACTTCTGCACTTTGCACAAAATGACCGGCACTCCAAGCAGAAAGGCAGCCGCGGTGGCAGCAGCAGAGGGACGGCAAGGCTACGGCCGGCGACGCTGCAGTGAACAGGGCTGCAGGAGGGGTGTGTGCCGCTCTCAGGAAGTGGAGCCCTGTGATCATGGGCGCAGAATCCTGCGATTACACACTCCAGAAAACCTGCCCTGCTGCAGCTGGGTTCCATGCCAGGAGGATTGAGTGAATTTTATTAAGACCCTTAAAGAAGGAGTGAGTGGCAGCTATTGAGGCTGTAGGAGATTTGTTGGAGTAAAACGCGGCTTGGCCGCCTGGCTTGGATGGAGGGCGGGAAGGGCAAATTGTTCAGATCTGCATGAAGTCCTGGGCACAGGAGGGGTGTGGAAACCATGATGCCAGGGTGCAGTGGGATTAACTGACCAGCCTTTTAGTACCAGAATGAAGCCAGCTTTATAGCAGACTCCAGGAAGTCAAACAACCATTTTGTAGTTTTCTGTTTGACTTGTGTTTATTTGTTCTTTCTTTAGGAAGCTCAAAGTGCCTTCTATACCCCACACAGTATTCCATTGATCCTGTGTTTTGTCCCACCTCTGAGCTGAGGATGAGTGTGGCAGGTGTCACAAATTCTGGATCAACTTTTTAGAATCCATGTTCAGTTCCTGTGAGCTCATCTCTAATCCAGATCAATCCTTCTGTCTTCCAGAGGAGTAGAAATGGTTGGCAACCTCATTTTACTGATGGGCAAAGCCACCAATGAGCAAAAGGGCCATTTGCAGCTCCTCATTTGTGCAGGCCCCTTCCAAGGCTTTGGGAAGGAAACTAGTAGTATATTTGTATAATTATACATTTTGGATATTAAGTTCTTTTTACTACAGACGGTTAAGACCACTTCTTATTCAACTCCAAGTTCACCGCTGTCTTACTTTCCCTTGCATGAGGAGACCTCAGAATGTCCATGGGCATTTTGGAATCCAGCTAAGGGGAAGCTGAGGTGAGATGTGTTTGCTTTGAGCTTAGTAGATAGGTAAATCTAGGTCACCATCACTTCCATGCCTGGTTATTACCAGCTGTCTCCGTATAGGAATAGCATCCAGGAATAATTCTGTCACCTGCTGTGCCAACTCATCAGCCACCAAAGTGTAGAGCTAGAAGTCATACCACTATATGAACGTGTCCTGTGATGCTGGTACAGGATGTATATGCTTAGTAGAGAAGAAACAAGTTTTGAAATGTACAGAGTTTCGAAGCTAGTCTGTGGAAAATTCTTTTAAATCTTATAGGTCACGAATAAGAGAAACTTACAGAAGTTACTCCAAATTTGTCAACAACCCTAAAAATTTACATGATGCAACTAATTACAAGTTGTGAAGCTGAAACCTTTCTAAATGATCAATAAAAAAACAAATGACTACCAATTATGCTAGAGGAAAGACTAAATTATCTTTCTAGTCTCTCTATAAAAAGTTATACAGTTGTTATCATCTGAAGAGGTGATTGTGCATTCGATAATGCAGGCAAAAAGAAGTGATGTAGAGATATGCCAGCCAATTAGTAAAAGTATTAGGTGATTTAAAAATGTTGATATATGTGATATTTGTCAGCTTTAAAAAAATGTATAATTTGTTGTGATTTTTCTTATTCTAAACACGCACTTTTATGCTGAATTTTAAATTTTGTATTCTTTTCTAAAAGAGAAATTCTCAAACTGTGTAAGTGTCAGGCTTTGTAAATCCTGAGTCTGCCCCTGGGGGTGTGGCTTGTCCTTGGGAATCCGGGATCCTGGTACCTCCCCTGCTTTGCATGGCAGAACTCTGCCTACCTGACTGTAAGCCTGAAACTCAGGCTTCAGGCAGATCCAATGAATGAATCTCCCCACCCCTCAGTAATTTGTTTAACAATGACTGAGGGAACTAATGTCCCCTGGAGTATCTTGCCTTTCCTAAGGCTTTACATTTTCTTTTTATTCAGAAGTAAAGCCATGGGAGATTTAACTGAAAGATCCCTGGGATAATGTGATTGTAGTTGAAAACTGGATACTGCCTAATGGTATGAATTTGACCAAGTCAATATATCTTATTTAACCCAAATTTCGTCATCTCTCACATGAGCATAGTTATGATGATCCAGTTTCTCTTATAGGGTTATGGTGGCTATGACTGGGATTAAAACAGAGGTTAAAGTTTCTGAAAAGTACAGAGCACTTTGCAAACGGAAGGGATTACGTTTTATTTATAAAGGCAAAGCAACAATCTTCTAAATTTGAGATTTTTAGGTACTGAGACTGGCTGAGATTCCAAGTGAGTAAATATTAAATATGTTTTGCATTTGTCCTTCTGACAATGACAACCACTTTGTGTTTTAGAGGTCTGGCGCAAAAAGCCATGGCACCTTGAATGTGGCATGTGTGATGGGGCAGGCATCCCATATCTCTTAGGTGTTAGAGGTTGTTAGAGGATTTGCTGTATAAGAGGGGGCTTAATCCAGTTCGTATTCTCAAGGACTGCTCCTTTGAGGTGGGTTCCTCCCTGTGCATGGAATCTTCTGATGCTTCTAATTGACTTGAAAGTATCTTGTCTCTCCTTGGAAATGTCACCTGGCCCTTTTCAAGTGTACTTCTAGGCTAAGATCAATACATCTCTTAGGTTAAGCATATTAGATAGTGATTGACAGCCCAAATGAGTAAGGCTTCAGCTGCTAGCATCAGTTCCGAGCTGCTTAGGACCTGTTGAAACCCATTCAAATCTCTGAGTAGATATCTGTGGCCTAGGAAGCAATGTCTTAAGAAGAGGTGTAGCCTGGAGGCAGACACAGTGGGGTTTATTACAGCTGGCCTCCTAGTTTAAGCTGGTCAGAGGGCTTCAAATTCAAAGTCATTTCCAATTAAGTCGTTATTTTCTGGGCACATATTTTGTTCAGACGTTGTGTTGTGCATGATGGGATATAACAAAGATCAGGCTTCTCCCTCCCCATAATTAGCTTCCAGGATTGTTGGAGGGTCAAACGCGCATCCCACATACTCATGTGGATTGGGCTAGTCGCTGTTAACAGCAGTAGAAAAAAAGCTTTCAACATTCAAGGGGGATAAATAGTGTCCTATCTATTTGACCTTCAATTTTCTTTACTTGAACAGTGAGAAAAACTTAAGTAAAAAGAGACTTAGGTTAAAAACATGAAAAGTTAACCCTTACACCAGCTCTGTCCACAAATAGCTTTTCTTCTCTTTAACCTTCCGACACCTTTTCTTGTAATATGTTAGTGCTTGTGTCTGGCCCTGCTTAAAATAAAGAATATTCATTCCCTGACTTCAAGGAGATCATGGTCTAGTGCTGTGGTCTTTCATATGTGTAGACCATACTGCTGGCTCTGGTGGGTAGGACTTACCCTGCGCAGGAAGATGAAGTAGGGATTGTGTCTGTGGACCTGGGACACCACAGCCTGACCCTTATGAGAACTGTACAAGCACCCTTACCTTCATTTGTTGTGGCCCAGCCATCTGCCAAACCGCAGTGTCCTGTAGCATTCTGCTATTCCTGGGGCTTTTGTCTTTATAAGTTAAGGGGAAGTAGCATGTAGAAACACAGACAAGAAGTTGTCTTCTATGTGGAGATAAGATGGGGAAGAGTAGAGAGTCATAGACTTGGAGTTAGAAGACCTAGATTCTAGACCCATCTCAGCCACCATGAACTCTGCTTTCCTGCTTGCTCTCAACTCTTCCAACACATTCTCACTCAGGTTGGAGTGTGCATGTGAGTGTATATTTCCAGACATTATTACTTTTACCTGCAAGTCAAAGGCTAGGCACTCTCTAGACAAACTCAGGAGAGTTTGGGCGGTAATGGCAGTGAGCCTAGGACAGGCTGCCTCAGTAGAAGTTCTTTACTTGCTCCCAATGCCTAACTTCTGTGCTCCTCTCTACCTGGCCCTGCTCCCTAAATTCTGATTCCTGTGAGTCTCTTCTTGGCTGACAGCATGTCTGGCCCGCTCTGGCAGCTCCAGCCACTCTCCTCCTCACTATTTATGTGAACCCTCTGTGTTGCTAGGCTGCTGGTTTCTCTGATGCCCTGGTTTTCTGCAAGTTTATGCCCAAAGGTGACTCTTTCCATGTAGATCATGAAACAAGAAACATCCAGAGATGGGAGATCCTGAAATTCACTGGGATACCAAGGGACACTTGAATAGGCATTGGTTGAAGGAGCTAATGCATGTAAAACCCTTAGCATGGTTCTTCCTAGTAGTGCACTCCCAATTGAACCTGTATTATTATTGGTGTAGTAGTAATAACAGTTGTTGTTTATCATCATCATCATTATTTAACACCTGTTAACTGGTCTTTACTCTGTGAAAGGCACCTAGAGTAGTACTCTGTGAATTTTAATGTGCATACATGTCTTCTGAGGATCTTGTTAAAATGATGATTCTTCTTTAGAAGCTCTGAGCTTTTGAGTTTTTAGCAAGCTCTCAGATGATGCTGATATTCCTGGTCCATGGACCATATTTTGCGTAGCAAAGACCTAGGTGACCTTAAAAAGGGCAGAGGAAGACTAAGTGTAGGGTCCTAAGGAAAGAGACTCGGATTGGGATGTTCGGTCTCTGAGCACCTCTGAAGTCAGAACACATACAGGGGACAGTGCTGTTGGAGACTTCATAAGTTCCCAAGTTTATAATTTTTCTAATTATGGTTAACATCTGCTTTTCTGTGGAAATAACAGAGAAACTGATTAAAGGAACAGGGTGTGAGTACCACCTGTGTACCTGAACATTGGTTATCAATGACTTCTGTGGCGTTACAGTAGAGCTGACTGACAAGGCAGCCCCAGACATCCCAGGTCATCTGTGCCCCTGGATAAGAGCAAGTGCACAGATATGGCAGAGAAGCTTGGATAAACACATTTGGATATGGCTGGGTCAGCAGGCCAGCTTAGAGTGAGTTTTTTGGTTCAAAGTTCATGTTATCTTCTATTTATTGAGGGTTTCTCAGCCCTAGCAGACAATTTACATACTGTTCTTTTTTTTTTTTTTTTTTTTTTTTTTTAGACAGTCTCACTCTGTTGCCCAGGCTGGAGTGCAGTGGCAAGATCTTGGCTCACTGCAGCGTCCACCTCCTGGGTTCAAGTGATTTTTCTGCCTCAGCCTCCTGAGGCTGCCACCACGCCCAGCTAATTTTTCTATTTTTAGTAGAGATGGGGTTTCACCATGTTGGTCACGCTGGTGTTGAACTCCTGACCTCGTGATCTGCCCGCCTCAGCCTCCCAAAGTGCTGGGATTATAGGTGTGAGCCACTGTGCCCAGCCTGTTCTTTTAGTTCCCAAGGAAACCAAGGAAAACCTTACAAGGTACACATTAGAGTTGGAATCTCCAGGGGAAGTAGTCAGGCAAGACTCCCAAGCTGCACAGATTCCACAGACAAAAAATGTCCTGCTTTCCCTACTAGAGATAACAGTAGGGTGCTGACCAGTATGCATGGCTTTAAAATAACATCAGAGCCTCAGGATGGTAGCTTTGGCAGAATAGCAGAAAACAAAATCAACTAGTTTGCTAAATCTAAGTTCTTGCTTCAGAGTTAGCATCTTGGCATCTCCTAAAATGAAGACGGAATGCACATCCAGGACTAGGTGACTTCTTTTGAGCAAGGCAGTCACATCTCAGCATGCTACTACCCTTGGCCAAAGATCCAGAAGATGGACATTGGGAGGCATCCCCATCAAGCTCAAAGGTACAAAAGTTCAAGTGGCTATACCTGCCACTTGACACATTCCCAAATGTCCTTGGGCATAAAGGAATAAAGCCAGAAATAAGATCATAAATGATGAAAATAAAGTGTGCCGTGCTTTGAGATAGTTTTTCTCGGGAAAGGAAGGGAGAAAGTGATGCTGTTATATGCCAGGAAACTGGAACTTTCCATTTTGGTTATTTTAAATAACTTATTCTGAGATGGAAGGCACAATTCATGAAAAGTCAACATCAGAGGATTACCTAGACTTTCATCATGTAGTCAAGACAGGACATATTCTAATTGGTTCATTATGTATCTACAGTGGCCCCAGATGAAACACTCAATTTTTAATGGGTTTAGCCAATGCAAAACAGGATCTGTTGTTCCTATTCTGTCCTTTAAGAGTCCTTCTAATTATCCTTGGGAAAAATCTTTGTGTCTAACTGGCTTTTTAAGTTGAGGGGAAAAATGTTCAAATTCATGTAACCAAGTCTAAAGCAGAGTTTCCTATGGCTTAATGCATTAATGAAGGGGTTAATTTTCAGGACCCTTTTCCAACACATTGTAAATAGCAAAGAAAGCAACTTCTCAAATTTAGGATGATGGGTAGCTCATACCTTACCTTCAACTCATGATTTCATTTTCTAACAAAGGGTTGAGGAATTTTTTGCTGGAGGTACATACATCACAACAGTCTCCAAACCCAAATGAGGGCCCAGCTCCATCAGGAATAACGAATGTCCAAGCTGTTTCAGACTGTAATTTATTTCTGTTCCCAGAGTTCATCACATGATCTGCCACCACTGCTCATTTTCTGAAAATAATTTCTCTACATGTCCATGGGCTTCTAACTCTCATCACCCAGAACAGTAAAGAATAGTCACATCCCCTCACATAATTTATCCAAGAGTCCACAAATCTCTCCAGGTCTCCACAAACAAAGCAGAATGCAAAATGCAGAATACAATTGTTCATCAGTGCATGGGCATGTCTCCAAGTGCATAATAGAAAATGTGAATAAAGGACAAAATTGTGGGCTTGGGACTTTCAGTCAGTGGCTCTGATTTTACTCTTGCCTGACTCTAAACTAAAAGGCCTTCTGGCTAGGGATGAATTCCCCTTGTTTCTAACACGAAATTTCCATTGTAGGTTGTCTAATGAAGATTGCTCTAAAATAAAATTTTGGTATCCTGTGTCAGTTGTCTTGGGAAATACCATAAGAGAAAGTAAATGGGATTAGAATCCTATTTCAGGCCAGAAGTAGGAAAGAAAGTTCAAGCCTTGCAAGAAGAGCACATCCAACACCCATCTCCATACAGTCCTTGTTTGCTTCAGAGTCACTGGTATTTGTGGTTGGTACCAAACTGAAAGGAAAGAGAGAAAAGACCAGAAATCAGGTGTATCATGGCCTGAATAAAGATGATTCCATGTTTTATTTCAATTCCTCTCAGATATACACTATGTTAAGAAAAGCTGGAGGCAGAAAATTGCAGAGAAAAATGTACCATGACTATCAACACACTCAGTAAAAAGAGCCCCATGAAAGAAGCTGGTCTAATGTTGCTTTTATGTTTTAGGGGAGTAAATAAAATGCAGCCAGGGGATACCAGAAAAATAAATAGAATCCTTATTTGGGATATTTTTTTTTTCAGTTAAGAATCAATCATTGACTGAGTTCCTGTCTGTCCAATTCCTCCTCCCACTTTAAGCCAGTTTTATGTCACAAGTAGAGACAGATCATTGACTTTTGACTACCTCCTCCACCCTCCAATGGCCATCCCTTTTTCCACTGCTGCTCCTCCACCAGTCAGAGAATTTAATCACCCATTTTCTTCAATAACTCTGTCTTGTGCTTGCTATAATCCCAAAATAACTCACTATTTCGTAATTATTTTTCATCCATTTCTCTCTTATATTTCACTATACCATTGTCACCTTTGCACTATGTTCAGCACACTACTGACCATGTAGTAGGGCTTTCTGTGAGTTTATTGAATGGATAGATTTGGATCAAAAAAGAAAATACCATATCCAAGTATTCTGTGTAAATATGTATATGCATATAAACACATTAGTCGCTAAAGCATCTTTTAGAAACTGAAATCTAGAGATTAATTATTATCTATACATGGGGCTCTTTGGCTTGTTCTTGATTATCAAGTTGTTGATTTTAGGCATGGTGTTTTTTTTTTTTTGTTTTTTTTTAAACCACAAACTATTTTTACTATACTTTAAGTTCCGGGGTACATGTGCAGATCGTGCAGGTTTGTTACATATGTATACTCGAGCCATGGTGATTTGCTGCATCTGTCTCCTCATCATCTACATTAGGTATTTCTCTTAATATTACCCCTCCCAAATCTCCCAACCTCCTGCTATCCCTCTCCTAGTCCCCCCCAACCCCCGACAGGCCCCAGTGTGTGATGTTCCCCACCCTGTGCCCATGTGTTCTCATTGTTCAACACCCACTTATGAGTGAGAACATGCGGTGTTTGGTTTTCTGTTCTTGTGTCAGTTTGCTGAGAATGGTTTTCAGCTTCATCCATGTCCCTGCAAAGGACATGAACTCATGCTTTTTTATGGCTGCATAGTATTCCATGGTGTATATGTGCCACATTTTCTTTATCCAGTCTATCATTGATGGGCATTTGTGTTGGTTCCAAGTCTTTGCTATTGTGAACAGTGGATTTTAGGGATAGTTTTAAAATGATTTCTTTTTCATATGTTTCCAGTGGAGTATTAGCAA
>CAUYLG010052794.1:0-13757 GCA_963573385.1 Cacajao melanocephalus | reverse complement strand
CTCTGGCTATTATTCTTTTCTCGAATGACTTTATACTAAAACCTTAAAAAGAGAATACATACTGGATATAGTCATTCATATCATAAACTGGATATGTTCCATGGCTTGCATTGCAGTTAATTCAATGTTTGGCCTGATGAACTGGATGTACCACGTGGGAGTCTGCTGTATAACAGGAGATTATGTAGGATTGTATTTACAGATTTTTGGAACAGTTGAAAGAAATTCAATTCTTTACATCATTCAAGAGAAAAATGACCTTTTTATCTTAATAGTGAAGACTGAAATTAAGATTGCCAATTTTGGTTGGCAGTTCAATCCATCTTAGCACTTGGAATATTTCTCTGCAAAGACATTAAAAAATGATTACATACATTTATGACTTAATTTGTTCATTCTTAGAATAATTATGATTTGGGGAAACTTATTTGGCAAGGTATATTCTGATTCATTTTCTTATACTAAAAATGGTTTCCAGAAATGGAAGTGGTGGTCCAAATTATATTCCCAAAATTGTGGTGTTTGATGACTGATGTTCAGAATAGATTTCTGATTTTATTTAATTAATTAATTAATTTTTTGAGACAGGCTCTTACTCCGTCACCCAGGCTGGAGTGCAGTGGCACGATCTTGGCTCACTGCAACCTCTGCCTCCAGGTTCAAGCAATTCTCCTGCCTCATCCTCCCAAGTAGCTGGGATTACGGGTACCTACCACCACTTCCGGCTAATTCTTGTATTTTTAGTAGAGGTGGGGTTTTGCCATGTTGGCCAAGCTGGTCTCTAATTTCTGGCCTCAAGTGACCCATAAGCCTCAGCCTCCCAAAGTGCTGGGATTACAGGCCACAGCCACAGTGCCCGGCCTGATTTTCTGATTTTAAATCTTACAAAAATTTAATGGCACTATTTGTTCTGCCCTTCCATATTGATAGAGATAGTAGGAAAAAGGAGACACAAATGGAAACTATTTAACTGCCTTTCAATATGGTACCAAAACCTAAATATAGCAATGTTGAAATACCCAAATTCTTTATGTATGTCTCTCTCTCTCTCTCTATGTATATATGGAATAATTTCTTTAAAGATTAAGCAAAAATATTTATGTTCATAAGTAACCATTATGCACAATTGGGTGGAATATGAAATTGAATAAAATAAAATACCCTTTGTCTTTCAAGGATTTGGCAGTAAAATTGTCCTGAACATCTGACATTTTACATCTTAGTAAAAAAGGTATTATTATTATTATTTTTTTTTTGAGAGGGAGTCTCACTCTGTCACCCAGGATGGAGTGCAATGGCATGATCTCTGCTCACTGCATCGTCTGCCTCCCAGGGTCAAACTATTCTCTTGCCTCAGGTTCCCAAGTAGCTGGGATTACAGGTGCGTGCCACCACCAGCTAGTTTTTGTATTTTTAGTAGAAATGGGGTTTCACCATGTTGGCCAGGTTGGTCTTGAACTCCAGACCTCAGGTGATCCATCCTCCTCGGCCTCCCAGAGTGCTAGGATTACAGGTGTGAGCCACTGCACCCAGCCAAAAAGGTATTAAAATTCTTATGTCAAATTCAAAGTAAAACCAAGAAAGAAAAATGTCATAATTAAATGTGTTTTCCCTTTATTTTCAAATTAAAATATATTCAATATTATACATGCCTATGTTATATTAAAAGCTTATGCTGTCATTTAGTAAAAATAAAGCTTGATTCCATATTTGGCAGTTTTGTTTGTTTGGTTATTTGCTAGGCTTCTTTATTCTCTTTTCTATCCATCCCTAGTAAGTACTTGATTTTTGACTCTAGTTCTTTCATAAGTAGGCTAGTATTTGTTTTGTTTTGTTTTTAACAAGTCACAGAGTCAAAGCCCTGCTGATAGATGGAATGAATATGCCTTTCTTCATGGACTAGACTAGACAGGTTTTTGAAGATAACTAATATTGGGAGTGGCACGATGCATTTTTCTTAGGTTATTCGGGAGAAAATAGTGGCAGTTGTTTCTGGTGTTGAGAGAAAACTAGAACTGAGAACTCAGCACTTTCCTTGTCCCCTTCCGTCTCATCCCTACCTCTAGACCCTGTCATTGGGAGAAACAAAGTGATGGAAAAACATTTAGTTGAAGTCTGAGGAATCCAGTACTTTCAACGTATGTAATGCATAAGGCACATGGAGCTGGAGCCCTTTGTCAGAGACTGCAAAATTTAAAATGGAAACTATAAAGAAGTAATACCCGGGCAAGAATATCCAGGAAAAGTTTTAGAGTAATGGGAGAAGTGGGACTTGTAAAGTTGTATATTTGGATATATTATTAAGTTACATCAGTGTAGAATGGATGCAGGAATGTATAGATTAATGGATAGAATCAGAAGCATAAAAACATTTTATCAAAAGATATTAGAATAGGGTAATGGTTTGATTTCACATTACTGGGGAAAGGTGGAAATATTCTTTAAATAGTTCCGGGACAGTTGCTTAACTAGGGGGTGAGAGCAGTAAATTCCCATTCTTACTCTATATACCAAAAGAAATGTAAAACGATTAATAGGTTTAAAGACATGTAAAATAAACAGTAGAAAATGTAGGTGAACATCTCATCCTTAGATGAGAAATGACCCATTAAGGATAAAAGGTAAAACCAGAATTGCTACATCCATTACAGGAACATTTAAAATTTCAGTATGCCAAAAAACATAAATAGAAAAAATACAAGTGGGAAAATTTTAGAACATTAATATTTGATAAAAATTTAATATCCTGCTTCATGACCAGCCTGGCCAATATGGCAATATCTCATGTCTATTAAAAGTACAAAAAAATCAGCCGGGCATAGTGGTGGGCACCCATAATCTCAGCTACTCGGGAGGCTGAGGCAGGAGAATCTCTTGAACCCGGGAGGTGGAGGTTGCAGTGAGATGAGATCACACCATTGCACTCCAGCCTGGGCAACAAGAGTGAAACTCCATCTCAAAAAAATAAATTAATATCCTGCATATATAGAGACCTCTTAGAGATTAGAAACACCAAGATGTGTTCCATATTTCATTTGGTTCCTAATTCTGTACAGAAGGTCACTTCATTCAAATACCTCAATGTACATTACACAAATAATTTAAGTTGGAAGAACATCAGGAAACCACAGTACTCAAAATTAGGCTTTCTATGGATGTCTTTTGGAAATTGCCGGGAGGGGAAAGATTTTTTAATGGCCATTATGTTTAGTTATGCCTTCCTTAAATATCCAGACTAAAATTAATTAAGACTAGGTTATATTGAGCAGAACTTTGGAACCTAAATGGCCCAACTGTCTGTGTAAGAGCACAGATTCAATCTTTTTTTTTTTTTTCCTAAAGAGAACCTTGGCCAAACTCTAGAGTATTTCCTCAGAAACTACTGAATATTAAACTCAAGTTTTTCTATGCCCACTCAATGTTTATTAAGACTGTGTTTTTCCTAGAACCCTAAAATGGCTAAATTCCAGTAATGAACGCTCAGCTAGCTAATACGTGTCTTCTATGGGTTTGACTGTGGTGAACAGTATTTATAAAGGAATATTAGGGATTTGCTTTTTACCAATTCTTCAGATACTTTAAAATGTACCTGAGAATTAAGTCTCACAAGCACGTAGCAAAGAGCACCTGGACAATTAACTTCCTGACTTACCCCTAGAATTTCTTTTGAGTTTGAAGCCATTGATTAGCATTGCAGGTTCTATAAACAGTTCTATGAAACTCATCATTGTGTCTATTATAGGAATGTTGATTACATTACACAGTGGGCTCTTTGTGTGGACTGGTTACTTCATTCTTGCCTTACTGTAATATTTGCACCTCTCCGCAGTTTCCAGAAAACATCCATAGAAAGCCTAACTTTGAGTATCGTGGTTTCCTGATGTTCTTCCAAGTTAAATTATTTGTGTAATGTACATTGAGGTATTTGAATGAAGTGACCTTCTGTACAGAATTAGGAACCAAGTGAAATTTGGAAAACATCTTGGTGTTTCTAATCTCTAAGAGGTCTCTATATATGCAGGATATTAATTTTTGCTGCTATCTTGGGTACACTGTGAGTTGGCTTTTATGTTTGCTGATAAGAAACTAAAGCTAAATTTGTGCTCCATCCCAGAAAACAGGGCACTTTGGTATTTATTATTTATATTAGTCTCACTCTTGACCCCTTTTTCCTTCTCATCTACTTCAGATGAAGTTATTAGGCTACATTTTGCCTACCCCTATAAGCTATCTTACATTCTTTTCTGAAATGAGGCAGTCTGGTAGTCCTAAGTGTTTCTTCAGACCATACCAGTCAGGATGATCAAGAGTCATAGTATGTACAAATAGTAGTATTAATATTTTTGTCTTACTGGTTATGTTTGAAAATCCTAGTCTTCCAAGACATTTATCTCCTAATTAGGGCCCTGAGTTGCTCATGAAATGTCCCTATAACAAATGTTCACAGTTCTCTGCAATTCTCTTTAGTACAGTAAGGGTGAAAGTTCTCCTTATCCTGTTCACTTCATATGTTTCTTCTCAGCCAACACTGTTTCCTTTTTTTTTCTTTGAGATTACCAAAAATTCCAATAGTAGCTGTGACATTTCCTTCTCTAACTGCCAGTTGCCAATTGCTTTTTTGAGGTTGCTGCTCTGAGGACCAGATGTCAGGCTGCCATGTCAAATGTTGATACACACTTGCCCTTACGAGGTAGCAGTAACCTCTTCTATGGATACTTGTTTCTTACTGCCAGGTCATCATGCTGCAGCCTAGGAGTGGTTTCATTTTAGACCAGATGATCTCTCTACTGGAATATAGTCTCTCAGCTGACCCCTTATTCTTTTATGCCAGAGAATGCTGGAGGATTCAGGAAAATTCCTGTTTCTTACAGCTTAGTGTTGCTGGCCCTTCAGAAAAATATGAGACACTGAAACAACCTGATATGATCGTACCTAGAAGGAGTTAGGTCTTCCTCATGCTCAACCCTATCTTACATTCAAAGGCCTTTGTAGAAACAGCAGTATCACCTTTAGGTGGGGCTCTGCTCTGTGACTTTCCAATGATGTATGAAAAAGTGAGCAGTGACCAAATTGCTAGAGAAATGAGTAGCAAGAGGGAATGTGGAACTTGAAGATGTTGAGTGGACCACTCAAGAAAAGAGGTTATACTACCTCCCTCCTTACCCCCTTTTCCAAATATCTTAACTGGAGGCAATATTAAGAAGGCCTCTTCCATGCAAGGGTCAGAAAAGGCCTCTGTGGAGATAATACTTAAGCTCCGGAAAACTCTTATACATAGCTAAGGAGTTTGAGGAAAAACAATTTTTTGGTGGTTTGGCCAATTAGAGAATGAAGTCATAACTAGTTACTTGCAGTTCTCACTTTTTTTCCTTAATAAAATGTCTGCTTATTTTGTTTATCCTTACGCAACTTAAAGGCTTGTCTTTTTCTTGGTAGTTTAGACGTATTTCTTTTATAATAAGTATGATAACGCTCCCTGATTTTACAAACATTTTTCCCAGTTGCCACTTTCTTCTGTTTTGACTGTTATTTCTTACATTTTAAATTTTATCAAATCCATAATTTTTTCATTACTAGCACAGCTTTTTCTTATTTAGGGCCCCCACTAAAAGCTGGCTACCTTTTCTATCACTTGGTGCATGGCCAGAGCAGTATTCCTAAGTGTGGAATGTGTTGCCCCCAGAACCCAAAGAGCCTACCAGGCACTAGGTGCTTCCTTCTTTGCAGTAGGGAATAGGAGATGCAGCAATGTGTTTTTTTATTTTGATGGGCATGTCTTGGCTTAGCTCTGACTGCTGGACTTTTACTTAAGTGGCAAGCCTACTAGTCTTTTAATGGTTTATTTTCAATACTCTAGAGTACATGTATCTCGCCAAGACCTCCAGTGTGATAACCACTTTATCAGCATGATGTCCTCAACATAATCAACATAATATCCTATGGGATGTTTGGATAGTGCAGATCTCTTCAGACTATTTTATGACACACAGCCAAAGAGTTACCATAGCCCAGAAGCAAATGAGTCTTTTTGTCTTTTTCATGTGAATGCAGACAATTTCTGATTAGAATGGAAAGAACACATTTACTAAACCAGTGGACATGTACCTGAGGCCTTCCTACTCTGCTCTAGCAATGAAACTGTTTGGCTTAACAGTTGCAGTCCAGGGTACTGCTTGGTTGAGCTTGTTGTAGTGTGCTGATATTCCTCAAGATCCATCTGGTTTCTGCAGGGTCGGACTGATGAATGAAAGTGATATGATAAGGACCACCATCCCTGCATTCTTTGGATCTTTAATGGTTGCACTAATACCTTCTATCACAGGTAGATAAGAAATTGTCCAACTGAGACTAACCTCAGTTTTCAAGTATGTAAATTCCAATTACACATTCAGGAAATGACCACAGGGTCTTGGCTAAAGTAGTAGTAAATGGGGTCTATGGTCCAACAGGGTGGATCCATGGACATAGTGAACCTACTTTAGCCGACACCCCATTTACTACTTAGCATTTGTGTGCCCCCATTCTGAAGGCCATGAAAATACTTTGAGTCTCCATGTATCAGTGTTAAATAGTTCTCAAAATGGCTGGTTATTCTCCTTTTAACAGCAACAAGTATATTAGTAAATGTCTGTAAATCTCTATGAGGGAAGAACTGAAGAAAGCTTTGCAATACTGTATCTATTTGTCATAGCTTTGCAGGGTTCTTTCTCTTGGGAAATTGGCCAACTCCTTAGGTGATGGTTTCCAGATCTGAACGTAGTCTCAGATGTGGGAAATCAGCAAGGAATTGCAATGTTTTATTGGGCTACGGCTCTTAGCCTCTCCTGCTCCTCCATTCTTGCCTTCCAATTCTATATGTTAAGTACCATAGGAATTCCCTGCCCATCTATTTTTCATAGAGACACCATGTTCTTTTATCTATCTCTACTACTCCTTGCTGTTAAAACCCTACCCCTAAGACTGTAATGGTAAAGTGTGACAATTATGTGCCACTACCTGGCCTCTATTGTTTTGGGGCCCATCAATCCATTGTGAATAACAAGACTAGTTCTGTGTATATTTCCAACCCATGTTTTAGAGTCCCAGGCTTCACATAAAGGTCCTGAACTTAGTATAACAGACCTCTCTTGGCTGAGCATTTAAACACCTCTGGTGTTCTGTATCCCTAGTTATTAAATCCTGAGCTTACTTCCCACTGAAGGGTAGAAGGTCCTCTTTGAAGCTATCTAAAAGGTCCTGTGACTGTAAAACTTATCTTATGTGTGTTAACTGCCCTCAGCTTCTCATCGTCCATTTACAGGGCATTCATACAACCGAGTAATAAATAACCCACTGACTTCGCTGTCCCTGTAGGTGGTGTTCTTCCCAAAACCTTCAGATGCCTCAATTGTCACATTGGTAAGGGTGCTTCCCTCCACCAGGACTTTTTCCCAGGTCACCACTAGTGAAAGTTTCAGCAATTAAGCCATTATCTATGCCAAGGACTTCATGATTCACATTCTTAATAATGGCTTCTCATTGCCTGCTGAGCATGTTGAGCCAGTATCCTAACCTCATTCTTACCATGTACATTCTCAGACCATTCCAGGTACCAACTATGTCAGTTTGGGTTCCCTAGAAGCAGACAGAATTAGACGTGCAATAATAAATTTGCTAAGGAAAATACTTGTGAAGGATAATGGGGAAAGGTACCAGGGTAAGTCAGAGAATTGGGTAAGAAGAGCTTCAGAATGCAATATAGCTTCAAGAAAGTTTTGGCTAGGATGATGGGGAACTCCAAAACTAAGATTACCATTGGAAGTATCAGTCATTGAGCAGGAATAAACTGGCTCTAGTACTGCTGCTATGCCCAGTCATTGGCTGGGATCAGCAGCTGAGGGAGAGCCAGGACTTCCTCACAATAGGTTTTTTGAAGGGAGAGCTGAACAGCACATTTTCATGTCAACCACAAAGAATGAGGTGAGCATGTATAGTTAATAAAAATAAATGCAGAAATTTACAGTTAAATTAATGGGCTTCATCAAAACACCAGAAGAAAAACTGGGAATAGAATCATATATATATTCATATATATATATATATATATATATATATATATATATGAAAATTCTTAGTACAGTGTACATAGAATTATAAGTAAGCAAAGAAAGAAGGGAAACAAAATATAATTTAATCTAATTTCTGATATAGAAAGAATAGCTCAAGCATATAAACAAAAGAAAGCAAAATGCATGTGATTATAATACAGAAAATAAATATTTCTCTTAGTCAAAAGAAATGCCACAAACAAAATTAAGAGTCAAATTGGAAAAAAAAAACCTAAAAACTTGACAAATAGACCTACTTTTAACATCCTTACATAAAGAATTCTTATAATTTGTTTTAAACACAGGTTTTCTCCAACTTATGGCTGGTTCATAGTTTATGATTCCATATAGTACCTTTATTCTATTACTTTGGTCTCCATTACATAAATAGTTTAGCTTGGAGGGTATATCAGGAAGCAACACTGCTTAAAGCTGGGCATTCTAATGGGAGCTTTATTGAATTTTTTCTCTCTCTTTTTTAAATGTGCCACAGTGGGCTTTTGGTTACACCTTCCTTAAACATTTAATGGAGTAAAATTATTGAGTCTGTGCTATATGGAGCAGAAACCTGGCCCCTCAATTGACCATTTGTCTGAGATTAAGAGCAAATTCAGAGTTTCTTCCTGAGGAGAACCTTGGCCAGGTCTTAACTATCCCCTCGGCTCATCATGATGTGGCAGTATGATGGCTCTTCTGGTTAGGCTTTTCAGCATGCAGAAATATTTCTCCTAACCCTGGATCCTCTAGCAATTTATACTTGAATTTGCACTCTCAATCAACCAATCAAAATAGCTAGACTCCAGACATTTACCAGGGGGTTTATATACTTTCACATTTATTCTGCTAACTGATGTTTAGTCTTACTACTTCCACCTTTCTTTTTTTTTTTTTTAATCTTTCTGTTATAGATTTATTTTCTATTGGAACCAAGTCTATGAGTTCACATGCCACAGATTTTGTTTCATGAACGTCAGAGGCTAGTATGCTTCCATCCTGTTTTATATGTTTTTTTTGTTGACTTCTCTTTATTTTAGTGATTTATTTTTCTCTTTTCTAACATGTTGCAATGGTCTAGTTTTTATTTTTCTATTGATTTGAGCCTCCCAGACCCTGCTTCTGTCATACCAGTGGTTACCTTTAATTCTTTCTTCAGAATTCTGATATTATCAGAGTGAGGCCATGTAAAAGAAACAAACTTATTATTGAAACAAAAATTAAAATAGCTGTGAGCCCATTTTTTCCCCTCATGAAGCATGTGTACACTTCATTTTTGGCAAGGTACTTGAAAGCACCAGTGCAGTTATAAGGGGAGCTCAGAAAGAAGACACCAGAGAGTTTGTAAGCCCCTCTCTTTTTCAGCATTCTGGTCATCTTTAAAATACCAGGAAAGCTAAGTGGAGAGAACTGAAATAGGAATGTCTACTATTGCTAGCCTATGCCTTCTAGCTTCTTTTTTCAAAGGCAAGTTCCTTTATTATTTCTTTGTTATGTATGTATTTAGGGAATATAGTTAGATGGTTCAAAAATAAAATATTAAGGGCAGATAGTAAAAAGTTTTATTTTTCTTCTACAGTTCCTCATCTGCCTAGTTCCCATGACTACTACTCCCCAACTACACATAGCCAGTCTTACTAGCTCTTTATAGATTCTTAGAGTTCCTTTATACACTTTAAGGAAATAGAAAAGTTTTTAAAGAAATAGACAAGCTGATTCTGAATTACATTTGGAAAATCAAGAATTGCAAGAAAACCTCTGTTTTAAAGAAGAGCAGTACAGGAGGGTACTTTCACCAGAAATAAAAATGTATTATTTTATAACATTGTATGATATAATATAATAGCCTTTCTAATTAAAACTGTATGGAGCTGATGCATGAATAGCTAGTGATGCAGAGTAAAAAGTACACAAATTGTCCCATACATGTCTGTGAATTTAGTGTATGTTATAGGAAGTAAGCCAGTTACAAAAAAAGATGATTGTTTAATGAATAGTACTGGCAAGAAGGTTGTCATTTTAAACAAAATTAAGTTTGATCCCTACCACACATCATAAAAGTATAGAAAAAATACAAGTGATATCCTGTATTACTTTGGAACAATATAGTACCCTTCATTCAAAAACTATTAAAAATCCAGAAGTCATAAAAGATTGACAAAATTTTCTATATTCGAATTTTTTTTTTTGCAAAGCAAAAACCGTAAATCAAAAGATAGACTGAGAAAAAAGTATTTGTATCTTATAGACAAAGGGATAATCTCCCCAAAATATAAAGACTTGCTAGGCATTGATGAGAAAAGAACAAACAACAGATTAGTGAAGTGAGTGTTGTGGTCTGAACGTGTATGAATTAATATGTTGAAACCTAATCCCCAATGTGATGGTATTTGGAGGTGGGGCCTTTGGGAGGTGATTAGGTCATGAGGGTAAACCCTCATGATTGGAATTATTGCCATTATTAAAGAATCCCCAGGGAGTTTCCTTGCCCCTTCCACCATGTGAGGACACAGTAAATGGCCATCTAGGAATCAGGAAATGGACCCTCTCAAGACATCAAATCTACCAGCACTTTGATCTTGGACTTCCTAGCCTTCTATACTGTGAGAAACAAATTTCTGTTGTTTATAAGCTACTCAGTCTATGTTATATATTATAGCAGCTCGAATGGACTAAGACAGAGGGGAAGCAGTATAAGCAACCATTCACAGAAAGGGAAATATTAATGCCTTTTAAATATAAACAAGATGCAAATTGATAACACACTGTATTGAGTGAAGATTATGGCAGGACAGCACAGATGCATTGCTGTGGGAATATAAATTCCTAGGGACCCTATGGAGGGCAGTCTAGATATGCATATTAAAATAAAAAATGCATATACCAAATCTGGTAACTTACATTTGTATTGGTGGAAAAGGGTATATAAATAAGGTCATTCACTGCAGTATTACTTGTAATAGATTGTACAATTAATAATTGTAATTGGAACTAACATCATCAATAAGGGAATAGAATTGGAACTAACATCATCAATAAGGTATTGATGATGTGGTGTCCATACTATATAACACCATATAGTGGTAACAAAGAATGGGAGATTATGTATTAATAGGGAAAAATCTCAAGGAATATTGCTAAGTGAAAAAAAATTTCAGAAATCTGGGTATAATTTATGTTTTTAAGAAGACAGTGTCTCACTCTGTCACCCAGGCTGGAGAGCAGTGATGCAATTTTTGACTCACTGTAGCCTCAACCTCCTAGGCTCAAATAATCCTCCTGTCTCAGCCTCTCAGGTAGCTACCACAGGCTGGCACCTTCACACTTGGCTAGTTTTTAAATTTTTTGTACAGATGGGAGTCGTTCTGTGTTGTCCAGACTGGTCTCAAACTCCTGGCCTCAAGTGGTCCTCCCACCTCAGCCTCTCAAAGTACTAGGATTACAGGTGTGAGCCACTATGCCAGGCATGAAATGTCTCTTGTAGACAACATAGAGTTGGATCATTTAAAAAACTCCATTCTACAAGTCTCTGACTTTTGATTTGAAAATTTAATCTATTTAAGTACTGACAAGGAAGGATTTACTTCTGCCATTTTGTTAATTTTATTTTCTACCCTGTGTTATTACTTTCTTGTCCCCCATTTCCTCCACTACTGCCTTTTTTCGTGTTTAGTTGATTTTTTTGTAGTGAAAGGTTGTGATTCCCCTCTCACTTCTTTTTCTGTGCATTCTATAGATACTTTCTTTGTGGTTACTATGGGGCTCATATTTAACATCCTAAATTTGAATTGATAACTGCAGTAGCATAGGAAATCTCTGCTTCTATACAACTCTATCCCCTTTTATGTTATTGATGTCACAGATTACATATTTATGCATTGTGTGTCCAATAACATAGATTTGTGTTGTTTTATACATTTGTCCTTTTTTTTTTTTTTTGAGATGGAGTCTCCCTCTGTCACCCAGGCTGGAGTACAATGGCACAATCTCAGCTCACAGCCAACAGCCACCTTCCAGGTTCAAGCAATTCTGCTGCCTCAGCCTTCTGAGTAGCTGGGACTACAGATAAGCACCACCACGCCCAGCTAATTTTTGTATTTTTAGTGGAGGCAAGGTTTCACCATGTTGGCCAGACTGATCTCAAACTCCTGACCTCAGGTGATCCAACCACCTTGGCTTCCCAAAGTGCTGGGATTATTGGCATGAGCCACTGCATTCAGCCCACATGTGTCTTTTAAATCATGTAGAAAATAAAAAGTGAAGCTATGATGCAAAATTACAATAGTATAAGGTTTTGTATTTGCTGATGTGTTTACCTTTACTGGAGATCTTTATTTCTTTATATGGCTTTGAGTTACTGTTGCGTGTCCTTTCATTTCACCCCGAAGTACTACCTCCAGCATTTCTTGTAGGACAGGTCTAATGGTAAGAAAATCCTTCAGCTTTTCTTTATCTGGAAATATCTTAATTTCTCCTTTTTTTTTTTTTTTTCCAAACAGGGTCTCACTGTGTCACCCAGGCTGGAATGCAATAGTGCAACCACAGCTCACTGCAGTCTTGACTTACCAGGCTTAAGTGATCCTCCCACCTCAGCCTCCCAAGTAGCTGGGAACACAGGCACATGCCCCCATGCCTAGCTAATTGTTTAATTTTTCTAGAGGGCTTCTAGGAAACATAAAAGTGGTGTCCCGTAGCAGGAGGCCAAAATAGAGAAGTAATCCTCTCAAAAACATCCGGGCTGGGATGGCTTTTGTCTAATGAAGTTAGTATCCATGAAATCCATGGAATGCCCTTAACATTTTTTCTTTCATTTCGACCTTGGAGAATCTGATGATTATATGTCTTGGGGTTGATCTTCTCAAGGAGTATTTTACTGAGATTCTCTAGATTTCCTAAATTTGAATGTTGGCCTGTCTTACTAGGTTGGGGAAGTACTCCTAGATGATATACTGAAGTATGTTTTCCTACTTGGTTCCATTTTCCCTGTCTTTTTCAGGTACTTGAGTCAGTTGTAGTTCAGTGGCTACATAATCCCTTATTTCTCAAAGGTTTTGTTCATTCCTTTTCATTCTTTTTTTTCTATTCTTGTCTTCCTGTCTGATTTTAGAAAGGTAGTCTTAAAACTCTGAGATTCTTTCCTCCATATTGACTAAACTGCTATTGATACTTGTGTGATTGCACTGTGAAGTTCTCATAGTGTGTTTTTTAGCTCCATTGGGTTGGTATGTTCCTCTCTGATCTGGCTACTCTGGCTGTCAGCTCCTGTGTTGTTTCGTCATGATTCTTAGCTTCTTTGTATTTGGTTACAATATGTTCCTTTAGCTCAGTGAAATTTGTTATTACCCACCTTCTGAAGCCTACTTCTGTCAATTCAGCCATCTCCACCTCAGCCCATTTCTGTGTTCTTGCTGGAGAGTGCTGTGGTCATTTGGAGGAGAAGAGGCACTCCAGCTTTTTGAGTTTTTAGCATTTTTGTGTTGATTCTTTCTCATCTTTATGGGTTTATCTGCCTTCAATTTTTGAGGTACCTGACCCTTGAATGGGGTTTTTGTGGGTATTTTTCTGTTTGTTTTTCTTTTAACAGTCAGGCCACTGTTCCACAGGGCTGCTGCTGTTTGCTGGGGATCTATTCCAGACCCTGGTTGCCTCTGCTTTTCCTGTACCTGGAAGTATCAC